>CATIWJ010297943.1:0-11385 GCA_949640765.1 Croton laevigatus
AAAGCTACTGGAGTCAAAATCATTTTGTCTCGAGCGCAATGCAAACGAGATGTTGAGGTCGCAGTCGCTATGCTCACATCAAGTGCTTCGTTTTTGCTGGTAGCGCGCGCAATGGTAACATACATGTTTTGGTTGCGGGCGTGACCTCTTTGTGATTTTGAGTCTTTGAGTAGTAGCGCGCGCGATGATTACTATACATGTTTAGGTTGCGCGCGCGATGCTTGACGCAAAAATTCAACTTTGTTTTTGATTCAAATCTCTTAGGCTTTTGTTAGTAACATGATTGATTTGCATTTTAAACACTTGTGAAAACATTAGTGGATCACACTTCAAGTTAGTTTTGTCAAATAATCAAAACAAGGGATTTTGGAATATTAAGCACAACAGAGGATTATCTCTGCGATATAACCTACAATATTACCCGATCCGTTGGCAGTCTCTTCTATATATAAAAAAAAAAAGAGAAATACTACCTCCGTATTTTTCATTTCTTTACATTTTAAAAGTTATGATTAAATTCAAGTTTCGTATTGATAGTTTGATGGGTTGGGTTAGATATATTAAAATATTGTTTATATATAACTAAACTACAGTAATCATATTTTATAACTAACCTAAACATATTTTAATCTATCTAACCCAACCCATTAAATTATCCAATACCAAACGTAAATCTAAATATACCTTTTGAAATGTAAAAAAAATGAAAAATACGGAGGTAGTATATTTCTATGAAGATTCCAACCATGACAACAAATAAGACATGACATATTGTGATAAGCGTACGTAGTGCTAAAAATTAGATATTTCTCTCTCTCGCTAGAAAATCACTAGAGTTTGATGGGCAATAATCATCTCATCTCTTCATTCTTGATGGGGTTTAGAGATGAGTGAAGATATTAAATTGAAACTAGAACTAAATCAACTATTATGAGATGTTAGAGATTGAACCTTATTTTTTAAAAAAACAAACAATTTATTTAAAAAAAATAAACCCTAATTAAATAACTGTACATAAAAATAAATAATCATATGATAAAAAGCATATTATTTGAATTGGAAAAATTTGAATATGGAAAAGAAAGCTAATGAAATTGTGTTATTGGGAGAAAGAATAGGATCATAACATAGAAAAAGAAAGTACTGAGAATAGATTCATTTCTATAAGTTATTATGCAATTTCAGCTTATAGAAATTTCAATTTCAATTTGTCAATGTTGGGTCGTGACAATAATGGTATCAGAGTCAGTCACCAGCCAGAAGTATCACTTGGTGAGATTTAGTTTATGTTTGTGTGTCACAACGAGGACGTTGTGCGCAAAAGGGAGAAAATTTATAAGATCCCATATTGATTATGTATTGAAATTGGATATAATATATAAGTTAGACCAATTAACTACTTAGTCAACTTGGATTAACCATTTTAGACCAGTGGATTTGGGCCTATGTAGTTGACTAAGGCAATTAGGTGAATCTTTTATATGCTTGTGCAGTCAAACTCCGGTCTAGCTGCACGTCGGTCGCGGCCCCCAAGCTGGGTCGTGACACTAACTCACTTGAAAATCTGAATTAACATATGAGAATTGCCCAGACTTATGAACTCATTATGTCCCTTACTCCTATCTGATGTGGAATTCCAACACATGTCCCTCACACCCAGATTCATCCATTATGGGTGCGAAGCCTCTTTACCAACCGCCTATTGTAGGCCACCGTGCCAACATCGATAGGGCAGGCTTTAATACCATTTTCAGAACTGGGCCTAACTAATCTGAAAACCCAAGTTTATAGGTGAGGATTGCCCAGCCTTATAAATTCTTTATCATCCTCACTCCTACGCGATGTAGGATTCCAACACACCCTCTTACGCTCAGATTTATTTGGAGGTGACATCAGCAATTTCTCTGCAGGAGGTCACTATTATGGATGCAGAGGCCCACCCACGGGCCGCCCATTTTAGGCTAACGTCCCAACATCAGTGGAGGAACATGCTCTAATATCATGTAAAGAATCTAGGCCTAACTCACCTGAAAACCCGAGTTAACAGGTGAGGATTGCCCATACTTTTAAACTCATTATGTTCGTTAATCCTATCCGATGTGGAATTCCAACACACCCCTCACGCCTAGATTCATCCATTATGGGTGCAAAGTCCATTTACGGGCCGCCTATTATGGGCCACCGTCCCAACATCGATAAGGCAGGATCTATAACCATATTCAGAACTGTGCCTAACTCACTTGAAAACCCAAGTTACTAAGCGATAATTGCCCAGCTTTATAAATTCTTTATCATCCTCATTCCTACCCGATGTGGGATTCCAACAAGTTATGAGATATCAATTAGAGACACATAATACATATTAGTGAAAAGTGTATTGGATCGATCCACTCAATGAGAATACTACATATGGTTTTGGTCATAAGTATTACTCAAGCAATAATTATATTTGAATCCCAAGACCTGAAACCACTATAGGTTCTTAAGTGATTTTTCGTATACTTTAACATATGCCTAACGTGCTCATAACAGAGTGACAAGTATGGATATATTTTGGTATGCCAGGAATCATCCTATGAAATATGAGTGAAGTGAAGGAATTGTCAATCTTTATAAGGGATAAGATATCATTGGCCATTTGATTTGTGAGACTGAACTGTTGGTATAAACCCTGCCCTAGCTCTTTGTAATTTGATTGTAATTTATTTATGAGAACAAAATTCATCAATTTTATATCCCCTGTGCATTTAATTTGATGAATTTCCTTAAATAGTAGTTCTGCTTTAGTTATCGGATACGTGATCTGGATGGCAAAACCTAAAGTAATAAAAGGATATTATTCTAAATATCCCTAGTCGATTATTATCATGGGAATGATAATAAACTAAGACTACTATGTACTTTATGAGAAGATCTTGTTTTACGGATCATAAAATATGAGATATCGATTAGTGAATAGTGGTGAATGTTGCTGCCTGCACCCAAATTAAACCACACTATCCATAAAACTAAAATATAGTCAGCGGTAAGTATGGGTCGACCCCACGAAGAACCTCGAATTTAAATCACACAAAACTCGTAAATAATTGCGAAAGGATGGGGGGTTTCGATATCGATAAACTGAAAAGACTGAATTAAAAAATAAGTAAAGAGTTTTTCAAAAAAATCAAATAGAAAACAAACCTTGGCTTTCGTTCTTCCACCATCGGTAATCTTTTAATTTGATCATTGATGACTAAAAGTGCAAACTTATTCTTCCAAATAATGGTGAAAATAATTTCTTGAATCATTAAATTTCTTTTAACATTCACTTAATAAAGTACGACGATATTAAGAACTTAATTATCAAAATAATCTTGGTACAACCTAAAATTAAATTGAAAATCAGCTTTACGCGCTTAAAAACCCTCAATCTTAAATTAAAATAGCTAATGCCGTTTATTAAAACTTAAAACAAATTATTCTCCGAAGAACTTAAATTCATTACGCCGAAAAATAAGATTCTTAGTTCCTACCCTTAACTAGAATTTTCGCACAGTTATGGATGCAAAATCTGAGTTTAGCTGGTAATTAATCTAATTAAAAACATGAGTTTCTAACTAAACCAACCATAGAGAAAGAAGCACAGAAAATAATTTTATATTTGAAAGAAAAATTTATTCATTAAGATAAAAATAATCTCATGAATTAGAGAACCAATGGCTTCTGAACTCAGCCAAGAAAAGTGTTTAGCCTCTAAAGGCCAACATACAGCTCATGAAAAAATATGAAAAACTTATTTTTTCCTAATTCAATCAATGACTTCCCTCTCCAACTAATTAAAAACATAATGTGCACCTTAGTTTCTAACTAAACCAACCATAGAGAAAGAAGCACAGAAAATAATTTTATATTTGAAAGAAAAATTTACTTCATTAAGATCAAAACAATCTCACGAATTAGAGAACCAATGGCTTCTGAACTCAGCTAAGAAAAGGTGTTTAGCCTCTAAAGGCCATCATACAGCTCATGAAAAAATATGAAAAACTTATTTTTTCCTAATTCAATCAATGACTTCCCTCTCCAACTAACCCTAAGATTACCGAGAATAAAATCTCAGAAAATATTCTTGTTCCATTATTTATGAATTTACAATGATTCAAAATATCAAAAATAAGAAAATCTTTATCCATCTGGACCTGGAGGAAAAATAGGAAATCTGACACTTTGAATTTGCCTTGAACGTGCCCATGCTCAGTCAGAATTTCACTCCATCTTCCCTGTTACTTTTGAAAAGTAACAATTAAATTTCTGGTTTTTAAAAAACTGGCCAATTCCCGTTATTTTCGTTCCTTTTTGTTATAATACTACTAAAACCTACAAAGATCAAAATAAAATTAAACATTTATTCTTTATAAAATATAGACATATTTAGCACTTATCAAATAGTATACTGGATCAATCCGCTTTATGAGAATAATTCAGGTAAGTGAGGTCATAGTATTTCTCAAGCAATACTTATACTTGAATCCGTAGACCAGAAATTACTTATACAAGTATGGGTGCGATCAGGTATACCAAGAATTACGCTTAGAAACATAAGTAAGAAGATATCATCGGCTAATTGATTAGTGAGACTGAGCAATATATGGCCATACCCAGATAAGATGATAAGAATTATCATTTATCTAAATTAATCAGCATCACTGGAGAATCAATAAAATGAATTAGTTTTATTAAAATCTATCGGTTCGTAAGAATGACATTCGATTCAATTTGGATAGTTATAACGTCTTGCTATAAACCAATTATAACTTATGGACTTAAATAATATTTGGGTTCATTGCCAATATTGAACGAGCCTTTTGGATTGTGCACGAAAAGGGATTCGGGTTGGACCTGGAAGCTTATTCAATTAGGTCCAATTGATTAATTAATTAAATTATTTAATTAATTAAATCAAACCCTATTTTAAATAGTAATTGGGCCAAAAATTAGATTGAGATTAGGCCGACCAGTTAATGGGTTTTGAACCTAATTATTTGGTTTAAAATAGAAAATTGGGTTTTGGTTTTTAAGAGTTAAAACCAAACACTAAAAGATTTATCTTGCTTTTCGGATGATAAGGAAGGTTTTATTTTAAATGTAATATTTAAATGAAAACGTGATTAAATATGATGTAATTTATATTTCCATTTTAAGCTTTCACTAAAGGATGAAAACTTTTGGTTATATAACAAAACAATATTATGTTTTGAGAGAGTGGTTAATAGAAACACGGCATTCTCCCTTTTCAATTGCTTGATCACCGTATCACTTCCTTTTTCGATTTCGTTTTGACAAGATAAAGGTTGATTAATGAAACCAAATCTCTTGATCACGGGGTCACTATTTTTCTGTTCGCTTTTCGTTTTCAAGGGTTGAGAAACAAAAACAAATCATTATCATTCTTTGGTTATATATTTCGTTTTGGAACAAAATATACGAAAGCAAGGTCCTATAAAAAGAAGAATAAGCTTCAATTTTTCATTGCTAGCATACTTGGGTCATTCCGTTCGTAAAAAGTTTTTAGTGGGCTACAGCAATCTAGTGTTAAATTACACTTCAAAGTATATCTCTAACCATCCCTAGACTTAATTGGGTTAATAAAATTTGCTCCAGAATTATTTTCATATATTTAATTGCTTCCGTTGCTTATATTTATATGATTGTAATGTGAATCGCTATATGAAATTTCCAATAGCGGTATCGGAGCCCTATTTTATTAACCCAATTAGTCGTAGGGTTTGTAAAATGTGATTTTATGTGGTTAGGAATAGATTCAGATGTAATTTAAATGAATAGGGTTTTAGAAAGTTAAAACTGAAAATTCCTTTGATTTATTGGATTGCATGTTTGCCAAATTTGTTTAATCTAAAATTGGATTTTAGGGTTGAGATTAATCGCGTAAAATTAGATTTTAAGGGTTAAAATTGTTATTTTACATGATTAAATTGTTTTTTAGTAAATTTATTGAAATTGTGATATTTTATGTGATAAAATGTTCATTGCAAGTTAATTATTTTATTATGTGTTAATGTATTAAAGCGGTAATTGACTATATATAATAATTTAGTAGAGAAATTGATTAAAATGTACTTTTGGTACTTAATTGTTTTAATAGTGTAATTTTAAATTATAAATAGCTTATTCGATAAGTTGGTCAAATGTTGATGTAATGGGTTGGACCCAAAACCCTTTGCCGGGTTTGTTTATAATTTTTTAATTATACGATTTCTCTAATAGGTTAACATTAAAATTAAAATTGGGAATGACTTATGTTTATGCTTTAATCTTTATTTCAAGTTTAATATCTAACACATTAACCATAATGGAGCGACCAGGAATGAATGCAGATTGAGTCTTAGAAACAATCGTAGGCAGTAACTCTTTTAACCTATTAGCTAAAACTTTGACACAATTTTATACAAAATATTGTATAAAGAAATAAGTCTAAAATCTTTTAAACTATCAGGCCTGTGGACTTTCGGAATTAAGACAACCAGAGTAGACATAAGAGAAATAAGAAAAGCACCAAGATCTAACCAGGCTACACAAGAACGGAAAACATCAGGACCAATAAGATGCCAAAACTTCTGAAAAAAATCCTGCATTTAAACTGTCAGGTCTCGAAGATTTATCCGGGTGCATTTGGAAAACAGCAATACAAAATTCATCCAAAGAAAATTCAGAAATTAAAGCTTCATTATCACCATCAAAAACTTTCCAACGAATAATATATGATAATTCAGCAGGGTTCACCGAATGACCACAAAAAATACTTGTAAAATAGTCAATAACTTCTTGTTCAATGCCAATTTGGTTACGGATGATAACATCATGCATGTTCTTTAAAGCATTTATATGATTATTCAACTTCCTACATTTAATGCTAGCATGAAAAATTTTAAGTTGCGATCACCATACCTGGTCCAGAACACCTTTGCACGTTGCCTGTACTAGATTTCTTCTTGCGCTAACAGTTCTTGCCATTCCTTACGTAAAGCATATAATCTTCCGGTGAAACCAAATTTAACTTGAGGAACTATGCAGCAATCTTGAAATCTGATTTTTCCTCGCCCTTGAATCTATATTCTGATCACGGCCATGCCTCTGAATAATGGAAGTTAATTGTGATAATTTACCCAACAACTCACGCGAATCGATCCTATACTCCAATTCGACTGAACCAGCTCTAGATAAGTGGAAGTCAATAAAATCATTGGCATAGCCAATTATCTGTAACCCAAAAGATGCATTCCAGAAAACGCACAAACCACCTCTTCATCCAACACTAGCAACAGGAAAACAATAATCAAAACCTAAAGAAATCTTAACTTGCTGTACACGTGATTCCCCTACCAAACGTTTCAATTAGGAAAATCACATCCGGTCTTTGAGTCAAGGCCAACGCCTTGAGCGCTCGAACTACTGGAGGGTTTGCGAGACCAGACAGTTTCAATAAAGCAGCTTCATTGTTGCCTGCTGCCCTACTCCCCAGGGCCAGTTGCTGTTGAACTAAATTGAAAAAAATATTTTTACAAGGACTAAATAAGAAAATTACAACACAAGCTTACAATACTACACCATTACTTATAACTCTTGCCAAGCTTACTTTATACCAAATACCCTCTCTTTCTTTTACTTTCTCTTACACTTCTCTGCACCCAAAACTAAAAAACCCAAGCCTATACTACTCTTAGGATAGCTATGGAAGCTTGGAGAAGCTTCATCCAAGTTGGTGCCTAACTCATACTTAACCTATATTGAAAACAATTCTAGAAAAAGAATTCTCTAGAATTAATTAGACAAATTGAACATAAACTTTTTTTACAACTCATAGCTAACTAGGTTACTTGATGATACTAACTCTATAAAATTAAGGTTATTATTTATTTTTATTTCATAAGTCAATTCCTTTTGAGAAAGAGACTGTAGCAGTCAAATCCATAGGATCAGAAATTCCCACTACAAGAGATTTTAATTTTCCTTTTGACATAGTTACAAGTGGGAGAGGGAGAAGGGAGAAGAAGGGCATATGTAGATTTGAACCTTAGCGCTTTGATATTAGGTGATAGAGCGATAACCGCTTGGACCAACCACATCTCACACAAGAGATTTTAATTTGCGAGACCTCTTCTTCCTGTCTTCATAAATTATCAAACTTTGCTGCTCATTGACCCCTTTTAATTCAGTAAGCAAATTATGATCCTACGTTTTAATTGCTGTTGAAGAAGTAGTACCAAAACAGCCCAAAGACGTACCAGAAACCAAACCAAGACGGACATTAATAAGGTCCAATCAAATCAATTCTTTTGTTGATCTTTGCATAAAAAAAGTTACAATAAAATAATTAAAAAAAATGCAATATTTTTTTACCTTGCCAAACAGGTCGGCCATGATAAACTCTTTGATGTATTTTATTAATAACTTAATATTACCAATGCCAAAAATTAAATAAATGAAATTAATATATTTATCTAAATTATTTCTTAGATAAATTTTATTTTTTGAAAAACTCTAACTATACTCTCACTTCTAGAAGAAAAATTAATTTCCTTATCTATTAATTTTTTTGCATTAGCACACTCAAAGTTCCCATCAAAAGTTCCAAAACAAAATTTAATTTCCTTATCTACTAAGGATAGTAATTTTGTTGATTAGCTTCAATAAATTAAAGATATTAATTTTTCAATGGATGTATAAAATAAGAATATTAATTTTGTTAATTGTCACGTTTAATTGTGTTTGATTTAAAAAATTTTTACTTCCTTACACTTTGTTAAAATTTATTTTTTTTTTAATTACCAAATATAATTAATTCGAATAAAAATAATAAATATTATAGTTGATAAATAGATATATTTATTTATTTATTTATTCATTTATTTTGAAATTTATTGTGAAGTCTATAAATTATTGGATTGGAATAATAATAACAATAATTATTATTATTATAAATATAAAAAGAAAAACTTGATAAGAAAACTTTATAAAATGCGAAATAATATAATCCGAAAAAATTTAATCAATTTTATTTTTTTCGAAATGAAAAAAATCAATATTTTTTGTTGCTTCGGAAATTAATGAAAAGAAAGAAAATTTTTCGACAAAGAAAGTGAGAAAATTTGGTTGTGTTCGTCCGCGTTTTGGAACTAGATTTTGGGGATTTGAATTTTCAAAAGTTAATGGGATTGAAAATAATATTTTTCTAAATATTAAATTTTATTAATATTTGCTAAAATAGACAGTATGAAATTTATATACATGTTATTTTTTTTTTTTTTTTTTTTGAGAACATTCAAATTTATTTAGAGGATGGAATTTTAACGTATTAAAAATGTAAATTTTTATTACTATGTAATAAAAATATTAAAAAATAGAACGAATTATTAGATGGTAATTAATATTATTATTATTAATTATTGTTACTGACTAAAAAATTATTATAAAAAATATAAATTTGTTCAATTTTAAAAAATATTATTAAGTTATCGATCTAAAATAAGAAATAAAATAAAAAATAAAACTTTTATCTAACTAAAAAGATGGTATTTTCATTCAAAAGTATTTTTAATATAAATTTTTTTTAAAATTTAGGTATTTAAAATAAAAAATAAAATTTAGGTAGTACCCTTTTAAAACTTCTAAAATTTAGGTATTTTTGCTAAAATTTAGTTTAAAAAAAAAATCCAACAAAGAAGCGGACAAGCGACACTAGAAGCTAAAGGAATAGCTTTAAAGTCAAAATGAAAAAGAAAAAGGTAGAAAAGAAGCGGATAAGCCACGTGAAATGTTTGAACCATGGAGTTTCAAGAAGGTAAAAAAACTAGATCTCGAAAATTTTTAAACCGATTTACTCGGATTTCAAATAATTTTCTGTTTGGCTCAAGTTATTTTATAAATAAAAGAAGGTGCATATCGGCCATCAATGAACAATCTGTTTAGATTCTTGCTCAGTCTACCAGTTAGAAGTCATGTTAATCCTATTTATTTCAAATTATCTAATTATACATCTAGATTTTTCCAGTTATTTATAAATAAATCTTCATTTTTCTTGTTATTTTAGGTTTTGTGGACAAGGATTGTTGTTTCTTTTAGTTTATTTATAATTTTTTATTGTGGATATGTAGTTGGTCTGATGTTTTTTTGCTGAATTTTATGCTCAATCTATATTTGTGTTGAATGATTAATGAATATTAATATATTTGGTTTAAAAAAAAAAAAAGATAAGGCCTTCAGAAATAAATAGCAGCATTTATAGCTTGTAATTTTGCAATCATATAAGTGGAAAAGAAAAGAAAAGAAAAATTGAGTGATTAATGTGAAATAAGTTGAGGGGCTCTGAATACTGGGGGCCCAAAATGGACCCTTAAAGAATAAACAGTTGAATCATAACATGATCAGAAACATTAACATGATGAAAGCAATCAACTAAAAACAGAAAACAGTGGACCCCAATAATACTCTGATTGTTTTAGGGGCAACAAGATATAAGTACAACCCTTCAACACAGGAAACCAAAATTTGCAGAAAGTAGATTATCCAGATGGAGCCAGCCAGACAAACTTTAACCAAATTTTTTAGATACTATATTGCAAGCAACAACAATAGATTACATAGAAACCCAGATATAGTAAGTACCCTTGTGTCAAATTGCATTTAATGGATTGTCTTTTGACTACAAAGAAATACAAATGTCATTGCACGACCCTATCATTCTCTTTCTGGGGAAATGGCTCCATATTGCACGACCCTACCATTCTCTTTCTGGGGAAATGGCTCCATATAGTAGCACTCGTTTGATCATGCCTTGATTTTTTTTTAACAACTTGATCATGCCTTGATAGTTAATCGTAAACCATATTAACTATTATGCACAAACCAAATAATAGAACACTAAACAAAATGCCCTTCTAGCTTGTTATGTTGGTTCTTAAACCGAGTATTCTAGATAATGAACTTTGACCATTTTCCCCCGGAGCAAATTGATCTGTGTTGCATTTTTGTAATATTTAATAGAAGGCATTGTATAAGAGAGATTATACTATCAAAAAATAAATAAATTAATTAATTAATAAAATAAAGATTACGACAAGAAGTTATGGAAAAGGCTAACTGATTTGATGTTCTCTGCTATCTAGAGTGTTGACATTCTAATTGTATATGCTCAAAATGCGCAAACAACAAAGCAAACTTTACAAATTCTCGCCTGATGCAACTAGTAGAAGCCAGAAAGTCATTAGCAAGAGATGAGATTGGTACCGTAACTGATCGCTTTCAGACTTGAATCAGACATATTTGTCATCCATCTTTGAGGGCCTCCATTTGATAATATATTATATGCATAAGAAGGCCATCTCACAT
>CATIWJ010298000.1:0-25437 GCA_949640765.1 Croton laevigatus
GGGCACCAAAAGCTTGACCACAAATGGGTTCCATTCCCATGGCAAGACCAGAGAGAATAGAATAGCCAGTAATATTAGCAAACCCAATAGCAAGAGACCCACCAGCTAAAGCCAGCTCTCCAAGACGACCCAAAAAGAGCATAGAAATCATAGAACGAGAGTAGAGTAAAAGACCAGTAAGTATCATAGGAAGAGCAATTTTAGCAATGGCAATAACTTCTCTGATACCATCAGAGAAATGGGTTTTTCTGTTTTGCTTTGGGCTTACGGTTATAGGGTTCAAAAATGGAGTAAAAATGTTGGGCTCAGGGTCTTTGATTGAGATTAAGAAATCATTAGGGGAATCTTGGCAACATTTGCAGGACAGAGGAGAAGAAGTGTGTAGCTGGCTCATTGTTATTGTTAAAATTTTTTTCTTTTTGTAGAGCGAGAAGGAGAAAGATAGAGAGAGAGTTGAAGGAAACCGGGGGCTTCAGAAGAGAGGGTGATGAGGGGTTTTATAGGGTTTTTGGCTTTGAATTTCACACGAACTCTTTCTTCTATTTTGTACCCACTTTGATGTCTCTTAGTGATTGCTGGCCAGCAGAATTGCTAATGCTCTAATCTTAATTATCAATAACTAAGATTTCAGATTACATTTATAATAATAATAATAATCATGAGTATTTCCAAAAAAATTTATAAGATTTTTGCATATTATACTAGAGATTTGTGTTAAGATTAGATTAAGATTAAATAGAAAGACGTCAAATTTAGTCTTTGGAAGCTTTCAGTTAGGTTTTATGGGAAAATACTCTAATAGCCGTATTTTTAATCTTGTGAAGAAGACAAAATTTTGTGTTGGTCGTGGACCCAATTTTTTTTTTTTTGTAAGAGCCCATTGGGGGCCCATCAATGCTGGACAAAATAGAATTTTTGCTATTGCCAGCCTTAAAAATTTTGTCTTTTTTTGGAGGATAGGGGATGGACGGCTTTGTAAAATCTTAATTGTGTGCTACTTATTTTGTTCTTTATTTGATTTATTTATTTATTTATTTTTTTAAGGTCAGTCCAAAAGAGGCCGTATCTCCTGGTTTAAAATTAACCAGTATAATTCCACTAAATAGGTTCAGTAAATTGGTGATTTGGTCAATCCAGAGACCAAGCTCTGTTTTTATGTAACTAACGTGTCATATATATTAATATATTGCTCTTAAAATTTTCAGTTTCCTCAGATTGTGGGCCACTTTTAGTTTTTTCAAAAATAAAATTATGGATTTGATTTGAAGATTGTTTATACAAAAAATTGGTGAATTAGTATATAATACTAATTAGATTAATGATGTCAAAAAATGTTACTTACATTCATTATAGGCCTCTAACTATAAACAGTAAAGCTGAGAAAAAGAACATAAAAAGATGGATTTTGCCAATTATTACCACATGAGAGCAAAATTGATAATTAGATAATTAATTCATTTGTATAACCGATGGCTACTAACGACCACTTCAAGTATTGTCACCCTTAGCTTAGAAAAGATAAATATATTTTGATTAATGGGAAATGAAATATATAATATTTAGAATATGTTACGTCTCTAAATATCTTTAAGAAAAAGAATACTGAAAATTTCTTAAAGAAAACGAGAAAAGTGGTGAGTTCAATGTTAATATGTATTTATAGATTATATCAGTGTTTTTAATTAATAAGTTGGAATTGATTAGATTTTGAGAAATTTGGTATGAACTAATGGGAAGGTCCAACCATTATCAAAATAACTAAAACTAACCACTTGAAGTAGTCAGCTTTCAATGCTATACATGCCCTTCAATTTTTCTATGTGCAACAATTGTGGGAATAACTCAACACGCATGCTACTTCATAAATTAAAAGACAAGAAATTTTCCGATAAAATGAGAAAAGTAATAAAACACATATTATATTGAACAATACTTAAATCATTTCCCACTTGAATGTGAATATGTCAATTAATGAGTCAAGTAAAATGAAAAATAAAATTTATAAAATTTTCTTTTCTTTTTTCTATTTTATCTTGAGGGCGCATAAATAAAATAGATAATAAATATATTCAAAAAATAGAAAATATGATAAATAATATTTATTCACACGTCAGTTTGACAATCACATAGATGTTAGCATTAAAGAATTTTTTTAAAAAAAGCATTTGTCATTGTCTTTTTTTAAATTTTTTGACATGGTGATTAAATAGAATCAATTGATATTTTTGTATTGTAAATGCTCTTACAAATGCTGCAACACAAAATGTCATAAAGAAGAAGATTATTAATTTCTACACAAAAAAGAAGAGTGAGTCTTAATATAAGAGAATCTACAATAACGCTAAGGGAAAAAAAAAAAAAATACAACGCTATTGTGGGTAGCAAATGATATGTTATATCTAGTGAAAAATGTGAAGGGTTATGTGATTAAAAAATATATTTATTAAATATTTGCCAAAAAAAATATTTATTAAATATTGAATTTTAAAAATTTATCTTCAATGTATTATTTACAATTCATGTGTATTTTTTTTTTTTTAAATTTTTTCCTTATCGGATCTATGATTTTATATGGTGCCAGTTATTATGTAAAAAAAGTGGATATTATTTACATCACCTTTTAAAAAAAAATTGTGTGATAGAAAAAAAACTTATCTAAACTTGTCCGTGAAAAACTTCCATTTAATGCGCGTATTGGAATAGAGGAGGCACACCAAGTCCAAGTCCTTGAACAAAGATATAAAGTCAACAAAATAAATCAAAGTCTAAGTTTCACAACTCCAAATTGACCTACGAGTCGGAGTCCATAATATAGCTACAGTAGAGCCAAATGCCACGCCATGGAAATGGAAGTGGTCTGGTAGGAACACAATTTCTTCTATTTTTTGGATTATTAGAATTCAACCCTAAGCGGGGTTTGACCTCCTTTTAACCAGGGAATTAATAAGCCCGTCGTTATATGACCCTTCTATCAGTCAAAATTTATGAACAAACAGACAATTTTTGGCACTGTAGTGTACAAATTCGGTTTCGATTCAAAAATTGAACCAAACTAATACAAACCGATGCCTATTGGTTCGGACATATTTCGAACCAAAGTAATTAAGAATCGAAACGAAAAATACGGTTTAATTTGGTTCGCATAAACATCGAAAGCAATTGGGAAACAACTTTTAGTCCTACAAAATCCAAGCTTTTCTTGAAAAACAACAAAGGATCCAAATTCAAAGTTTGAATTTTACGGAAAACTGAAAATAGATTCAAAGTTTAAAATATAAAACAACAATCCTACAAACTTGTCAAAAAAAAAAAAATTTAAATGTTACCACATCTTCACCCTGCAAATAAAGTTGTCCGTTGCTTTGTTTCAGCCAAATCCACTTTTCCTCAAATTATCCTAACAAAACTTCCGTTTGTTATCTTTTCTTAAAAATCACAAAAGCAATCGGTTATTATCAATCATCAATACTAGATTCCAGTAACAATCAACATTGCAATTACTCAATAATAATTAAACCCAAACTTATTTTTTAAAAAAGAAAAACACAAGCATAACCCAACTCAGATCTTTTAAAACATGAATTTAATTTGAAAATTTCAGATAAGAATTTAATATAACATCTCATAAGAATTTCAATTGAACAAAATAATACACAATTGATTAAACACATCTTAAATCTTAGCAGGGAACCATAACCATAAGAAATAAAGATGAAAATTGGATAAAAAGGAATAAGAGAACCAGAGCAACCCTGCAATTCAACCCTTCTTATCTCATCCACTATATCCGGCGATTCCTTATCTCATCCACTACATTTCGATTCTCAATTCGGTTTTTGAACCCTTAAAACCAAAAACCGAATCAAACTTTTAGGTTCATAAATTGTACGAACCATAAACTGAACCAATCATTATAGTTAATCTAACATCCAGTTCAAGTCGGATTGGATCGGTTCATCAGTTCGGTAGTTGTTTAGCTCACCCATGCTCTAAACGTGTATGATACTTCTCCAATGATAAGGATGTGAATACTACTATTCTTAAACCTCTCATTTTCGCTTGTAATATTTGTATAAATTCTTTTGAATCTTTGACTATTATAAATTTTTCCTTAATTCATTTCCACGTGTTGAGAAAATTATTTTTTAAAAATATACTATTTCAATATATTGAGAAGGATTTTTTCTATTCACTAACGAATTAGATAATATTGTCGACTATACACAAGATATCTTTCTCATATATTAAATAGAATAAAGTAATTAGTAATCGTTAATTATAGTCCTACATTTTCCCTTTTCGTTGGACTTTTTCCAAAAAAAAAAAAAAAACTTGTCTTTTATAAACTCACTTTCGGTGTTTGTTTTGTCTTGGAAAATATACCCTAATTCACGACAAAGAAAAATAAAAGATAGCAAAAAGATGCAATCAGAAGCACTCAAAGGTGATTGTATTACCATAATCAATTTTAGAATTTATTTGTAAATAAATATAATATGTTAAAATAAAAACTTAAAATTCAAATTATGATTTATTTTATGTTCTAAATATAATAAAGTGAATAAATTTTGCAAAATTTTATTTATTGGAAAATAAACTGATTCTAAGTGAAGTTCATTTTCGGATGTGAGGCTAAGCTAATTAGGAGTTTGAATTTTATAATCACATTAACTTAAAAAATAAATTGATGCTAATTATTGCTTAGATAAACTGATGAGATTTGTGTTTTTAGTCGCAATGCTACTCAAATTTAAATTAATTGAAAATTTTAAAATAAAAAGAAGAAAAATATTTTCAGTCAGCAGTCAATGCTGAAAGGAAATCCGCAACACAACTTCAATTTGGATTTGAGATTGCGAATACAGTTTCATTTTTATATAAAAATTTCCAAGCTGCATGCAAAACATTCCCACATAACATCTTCCTTTCTTTTTCTGCTTACTAATTTTGACTATGCATTAAAGCACCTACACACTAGTACTAATTCTCCTTTGCTTTTTTTTTTTAATTATATTATTTTATGCTAAGATTATATGAGTCTTTTCGAAATAATATTTTATTAACAAAATTACTTCTCTAAAATTTAATATATTAACCGAACATTTCCAATCGTCACTTCTTAGGAAATATCTTCTCTACAAGTTTATTTTTTCAAAAAGTGAATTTTTTGAAAAATAGACATATTTGAACCAAACGATGATAGTGGGAGATTTGAATCTAGTGTTTCCTCAAATTATATTACATTACATATATCACTGGAATTGGATATTGGAATTAGTTGTAAGGAAAGAGAAATCAAAAAAGCATGTGACTTATTTATATACTCCATTCGTTCCATAATAAGTGTTTTAATTTTTACTGTAGTTATTATATTGAAAATATAAAATTTATTTATTAAATGACCAATATACCTTTTACTTAAATATTTATTCAACTTTTAAAATCTATTATGTATTAATATTTCAAGAGTTTAGAGAGAAAATCATCACCTAATTTTATTATGAGATACTTGTTATAGAAACAAAAAATTGAAAGTTGAAATATTTATTATGGGACAGACGACATATTATTTTTTTAACTATATATGAATGTGAAAACAAGTAGTGACTTGAGTTTAATCACAATCTAAACTCCATTTATTCCATACTTCGCGGAAAGTAATAGGTGATACCAATGTGAATTAAGTATCATCTTTTACAATAAAAACAGCTTATAAGATTATAATTATTCATATTGTCCTTGTTAATAAGTGCCCTTTTCACTTTATAAATTTTAGAGAAACGACAGCTCAACTATGGTTTTATTTTTGTAAGCTAGTATTAATAAGACAATTAAAGCCAAGAGACAAATAATTAAAAGAGCTTCTTATTCAAAAAATTCTGCGAATATAACAAAATAATTTCTATGTTATTGGAAATTGATTAAACGTTAATTACATTTGCCAATACGGGTTTAACAACGTGTAAACATAGCACTTTGTTTAGACCGACTTTGTTTAAGTTTTGATTATATATTGTCATTCTTATCACTTTTGATTAAGATGTATTAAAAGTTGTTAATTAGCGATAAGCTTAATGTTCATATTACATGGAGTCAAAAAGATTATGGATGTTATCTAAAGATTATCTTCTCTAATTCTCAGTTAATTATATATATATTTTGAACTATGTCAGTTAATTACAATTAGTACAATATTATTTTTTTTAATATAAGTATTCTAATCTAAGCGGATGAAAAAGATAAAATCGAACTCAGATTTTTCTGATAAAATAACTGCGCTATAAATTAGCGCGCCAACTACTCTTTATCATTTACGATTAGTACAACATATTTATGTGCAAAGATTAATTCGAAATAAATGAATTTTTTTGGAATTTTTCTTTTTCTTTTATTATCATAATATAATATAGTAAAAAGGTTTAATTAAAGGCAAGTGTAGACATTGCTTTGTTGTGTGCTTTGTCATCTTTGCTAAAAAGACACATTCCCATTTGGCCCTTAACTGCAAAAGAAGACAAGGGACAGTCTTTGTTTGGCTTTTTGTTTGCACGTGTAACGCATGCTTTTAAGGTAACTTCTACACGTGTGCTTGTGTATTCTCCGGTGATCCGCCATAAAGTTCGCCGTACCCGACGGGTTATTTACTTTTTAAGTCTTACATCTATTTGGACACATCTTTTTTTGTTTTAGATTTTCCCTAAACAGGTTATAATAACTGCATTTAAAATTTAAAATCGTTCTTTAATTTTTATGGTGCTTCATTCTCAAACTCCTTTATTTAGGACACATCTCTTTAAATATAGCAAATATTAATAAAAAAACATTATATATTTTCTGTCATTCTACTACTATTTATTAATGTTTGTTTGTTTTAGAGGATTTCTCGGCATTATTTTAAAGTAATTTTTAAATATTTTTGGATTTAAAAATTATTTAATTATATGTTTATTTGGATTTTTTAACTTAAATTATTTGAATATTTTTTAAAAAGAAAATAAATTATTTGAATTGAAGCATTATTTTCTTTGAAAAGTACTTTTAAAAGATAAAAAGAAAATAAAAAGCTCAAGTTTTAACAAACACGTCATTTAATTAATATTGCATGCATCTCATGAATAAAAAGTAACATCATTTTCTATTGCAATCTATGTAATATCTATTTCAATTTTTAAGCGAGAAAAAAAAAATACAGAATTAGAGTTTTTTTAGGGCCAAAAAGATGCTTGTTTTCACATAAAATTTTTGTTTAGTACCAATTAAAATTTAGACAACTATGGAAGTAGCAGCTTTTTTTCTTAAAAAAGGTACACATTTTCTATATACAAGTGCCCATCAGAACGGAAAAAGAGGGGAAAGATATGATAAAAGCTTTGTTTATAAGCTTTTCAAATTTGAATGCCCCGAAATTTGTAGGTCTGCTTTGCTTTTCTAATCCAAAGTTTGAATGGCATTTTATAATACCCTATTTTTCCACAATATGGAACAAATCCATGAACATGTTTAGTTGTACAAATGTTGGAGGTTGTTTTGTTTGTTTTCTTTTGGTTGGTTGAGTTGTTATTTTTTTATTAGTAGGTGATGTAATTCGAGATATAGATTTATTCTGTGTACATGTATTAAGAGCTGAAATTGTACGATTGGTTAAAGATTCAAGCAAAGTGTTGTTCATAAATTGTCACTGAAAATGACTAAAAAGTCGAACACTGACCTAAATTCTCACTGAACAGTGCAAAATCAAGGTGTTTCGAATTTATGTAATACGTTAGAATTTAAATCTCCATTTATACTCTTTTTCTAATGAATTAAATATCCATTTGAAAAAACTACTATGAAGACAAATTTCCCTCAACTTTTGTGTTTTTCCTTACTAATCTAGACCCGATCTATTTTGTGCACTGGACAATGGTGGGTAAGTCTATTGATACAATTTTTACTAGTTTGTATCTTTTTTTATATCGTGGAATAAGACCAAATACTTAGTTCCATCTATTTGATACAAAATAAAAAATAATTTGCCAAAAAATTTTTGGAATTAAAATAACTTAGTTAATTTATATAATTTGGATAATTCTATTAATTAAAAAATAAATGAAACAATTTAAATTAAAAGATTAATTTGGTAAAAAAGTAGTCCATAAAAATTTAAATTTGGATTTTTTGTTCATATTTTAATAAAAATAGTTAGTCATAGTAGAAAATAATTATAACACGAGGGTTTGTAAGCTGTAAGCGTAGTTATAAAAAAAAATTATAAATCATGTCGCCAACTTGTAAATTAAAAATCTAATCCTTCTTAGTAACTTATGCTTTTTCTAACAATTCATTATGATTTATGAAATTTTATTATTATAACGATAGTTTGATTAAATTCGATCTAAGCACTATTTCATTTCGATTATGATATACATTTTTTTCGCTAAAAAAATAATTATATAAATGCTTTTCAAAAAATTTTTTTTAAAAAAAAGAAATAGTATACTTAATTTTTAAAATTATAATCTTATTATTTCTATCAATTCATTTTAAAATAGATTTTAGTAAAAAAATAAATTTATGTAAGTAGTGGCGTGTTTCGCGCTTTGTTGTTCACGGAGGATCCGAAACGTGTCAATGATGACGTAAGCGTAGAAGTTGAAGAATACCGGGTGATGGGGAGCAAAGGCTAGGATGATTAAGATGTTCACAAGTATCCGAAGTAGTACCATCCTACGGTGAATGATTGAAAGATCTGGGTCCTCTAATGTTTCCTGCAGTGTGACAGCCTTGATTGCTACATCTGGGGTCCAAACCATTTGTTTTGAGGAAACCATACCATACTATCGACATCGTCATTTACACTTGATTTTATTTTATTTTATTTTTATTACGCGCACCTTTTCTTTTTACACCTTTTTTAACCCTTTTTTTTTAAACTAATTTTTCATATACTGCTGCAAAATTAATTTTACTGAATATAATTATCAAATTGAATGACTAATAATATATAAAACTCTACTTTAAATTATAAATTTTATTTAAACTAGTTGATATAAAATTTGTTAAATTAAGCTGGGCTTTAAACTTTTACTTTTTTTTATATATATATAGCTCGTCCTCTTCTAAAGATTATTGATTATATTTTTGTAGCTATAGATGTAGAGAAGAGGAAATGGAGTGCAGAACCCATGATTTCACAATCTTAAGTCTACCACTAGACTACGTTGGACGACCAAACATTATTGATCACGTTATCAATATTTTCTTTTTTGAGGGGGGATCATTAAGTTTTGATTTTTCCCTTTTTTAAACCGTTTGGTTTGTGGATGCAAATTGGATCGCAGGGAGTGAGGCAGAATGGGTCTGAAAAAGCAAGTTGCAAGATGTGGGGCCCAAACATAGCACTTGCAGTTATGGTTGGAGGCTGATTTTGAACGGTCGGGAGAATTTAGGCAAGAGGCCCATGATCGGAAAATGAAAGACGAATCCACTTGGACATCCCACTTGTTTCTGTTACCCGCAACATCTCTGTTTCCATTTTTTACAAGACATTTTAAATCTGTTCAGTATTTACAAATTATTGTATTTTTTTTATAGCGAAGTCAATTCGAACATGAATCCATTATCTATACTGCACTTAGCAGTGGACTGTGTTTGGTTTGTTAAACGGATGTAATCACTAATTATTGGCAATAATTGTGATTACTAATCTAATCACTAAAACAATCAATTAAAGATTTTAATTTTCCTTTTTAATCAGGCCACAAGGCTACTGTAATTCCCTGCTATGTTTGCTTAATCTTTTTTTCGTTTCAGCCTAGTTTAGGAAGGGCCCATGATTCGCTAGTTAAAGTATGCTTTCTCAGGGAGTTTGACGTAAAGAGCCTACTATAATTAATTATGTAAATATTTTAAAAAGTCACTTAAAAAATTAGCATACCTTGTTTTTAATAAATTGTTCTCAAATTATTCACTTTTGTTCTCAAAATAGCCGCTTTTTAATGTTTTCATATTAAACTACCCATAAACAAAATATAAACATAACATAAACATTTTTTATATTGTAATTAATATTTTTAAGGTAAAATTAAAAATCATAAAATTAGTGTGTAATTGAAAATTAGATGGCATAAACAAAAAATAAACCAAACATAAATATTTTGTAAGCATAATTTTGTAATTTAAATTTTTACGATATTCAAAACTCAATTAATTGTGATTCCTTTGGCTAAAAACTGTTAACTACGTCAAATTTAGAGTGTATTTAAAAATTACATAACATAAACAACATAAGCAAATTATAAACTATTTAAAAACAAATAATAAATAAACTATAAATAGTTTGTAAACAAAAAATTGGCAATGGGAAGAAGTTGTGGATGGTGACCGGATGTCAGAGGAAGTGGTGCCTGGCGGAGTACTCTTTGATTATCTCAACATATGATTCGTTTCCTTTGGACTCCTCTTTCTAATAAGTTCCTCTCCACCACTATTAATTCAACATCAAGTTCTACTAATCTTTTCATCATTTCTGCACAAAATTAGCCAAAAGTTATTCAAATTTTATATTAAGCAAACAGAAAATCAACAAAATAAAAAAAATTAATTAAATTGAAAAGCGAAGGAAAAAAAAAAAGAAGAAAGAATGAGAGATAAGGAAAGAGACCTTCATAGCATTCGGCTTGCTCGGAGAGCTTGGTGACATAGACGATGTGTTCATGATCGTTAGAAGAAGGTTGAAGGAGACAGTGATGTAACCAGCCAAGCAGGGAAGGGGCCCCCACTTTTCTGGCAGTAGAGCGGTAACAACGGTAGCCGGCAAAAATGGAAGCCCAATGAAGAATAAATGAAGTAAGAAGAGAGGGGAAGAAAGAATGCATCCTCCAACATAATCCACATTCAAATTTTAATTTGACAAAAATATAAACCCTAAACTAACATCTAATTAAGCTAATTTTATATAATTTTTAAACCCTAAAATAATTTCAGTTAAATTACCTCTAGAAATTTACAATTAACAAAAGATTCAATAAAACTTAATCTAATTTCGGCAGCAGAGCAACGGCAACGGCGGCAGCAGTGGCAGTGGCCCTCTCTTCTTCTTTCTTCCCCTTTCTATTCTTTGCTCCCTTTATTCTGTTTTTCCGATTATAATGTCTTTTATTCTATCATTCAAGGAGAGTTTTTGGCTGGCGGCAATAGAAAGTTTGGGTAGTTTATAGAAATTTATTATAGGTTGAGAGGGTTATTATTTGTGGATAAGGTTTATTAAAATTGACACTTTTGAGGAGAAAAACTACAAAAATTGGTATTTTAATTTTTTGATTAAAAAAGTAGGTTATTTATGATTTTATCCCTTTTCTCGATCCACGACGGGCAGCCCACTATCTACACCTTTGTAGTATGTATACGGGAAAACTTAACAAATAGTACAAATCAATGTTTCATTTGCAAAAATAGCACGAAGATAAAACACTCTAAAATATAGCATAGAATTTTATTAAATTCCAAAATTGACCCCAACTACACTCGCTATACAAAAAACATGCTCCCAACCCAAAATCACCCACAACAAATAACAAAACATAAACGCCTTCTTCATTTTTCTATTTCGATCAGCAACCACTAGCTCAAGCATGCTTTTGCTTCCAACTGAGCGGCAGCTGTGCTTTCTACCGATGAGTTTTCGTCTGATGCTGTTAGATATCAGAAAGATTTCCATTTCTTATTCAAATCGTGTCTCTGTTCTTCACTATTCTAGCGTGTTTCTACTTCAACCTGGGCAGCGGCGGTGCTTTTGACCGACAAGTTTCTGTCCAATGCTGTTGGAGATTGGAAAGGCGACATTTGATGCAACCTTACTCTTATGGATCATCTAATCGCTGAGCCTGGGTTATGATGAATTCGCATATTAGATTTATACTTTTTGTTTCTCTAGAGGGAATTCCATTGGTTAAATAATTTTCGCCAGCGGCAAGCAGCTTAAAGATGGCTAGGCCTTAGCCGATTACAATATTCGGTGTCGTTTCTTGTTCTTCCTCTGAATAATCAAATGCGTACACCGGAGCTGTCGGACCATCACCTGCACATTTAATTCACAACATCTTTTCTTATGTCTGCTCGAAATTTCCACTATTCCTCAACGAATTCAAAGCCATTAAACCACCAAACAACTTATCATTGAAGAAAACCAGTGGCACTTGTGAACTCCTTGTCCTCTCCATCAATTCCTTTTTTCTTTGTGGATACAAATATGTGGCACCAATTCCCTTTTTCTATTGTATTTTTTGGGTGTTTTAATTGCTTGGTATTTTTGGGGTGTACAACCTAGGCTACGGTATTTTGCTTAAATTTTGGTTTTGAGAAATTGAATGGCTTTCATGTTGTTTTATAATAAAAAATAAATTTATATACTTAAGTTTGTTTAGAAAATAAGAGAAAATAAATTTATATATTGGTGGCTTAAAGTAAATAAAAGAAAATAAATTTATTTATCTAAGTTTGTTAAGGAAATAAGAGAATAAAATTTATTTACCGATGACTGTGATTGGCAGTGGAAGGAAATAAATTTATTATCCGATAATAGGTGGCTGAAAGTGGAAGGAAATAAAAAGAAATAAATTTATTTTTCGGCGTCCTGCGACTGGTAATGGCGGCAACTGAAAGAAAATAAATTTATTTTTTGGCAACCGCCGACGGCGGCAGCGGCCAACGACTGGCGGTGCTCCAACGGTGGTGCTGAAGCAGAAAGCACTTGAGGAAATAAATTTATATACCAGCAGCTGATTTAAAAAAATAAAACCATTAATAAATTAAGGACAATAAGGTAAAAGAATAATAAAAAAAAATGCTATAAAACTAATAAAAAGTATAAAAATGCTATTTTCTTAAACCAAACTTAGCTATTGCAATTAGGGGTGGGCAAAACCGAATCGCAAACCGAAACTGAACCTAATAATCGGTTAACCGAATTTTCGGTTCGGTTTTCAGTTCGTAAAAATACGTGAACCGAATTTTCGATTTGTCCAAAGGTATGAACCGATTTTTTTTATGTGTAAAATTCGGTTAAAACCGATTTCGAACTGAAAATCGAACCGAACCAAAAAATCGGTTAACCGAATTTTTGGTTCGGATTTCAGTTTATAAAAAATAATCGGTTTTAAACCGAAAACCAAAAAACGAACCGAACTAATTTTGCCCACCCCTAACTACAATTGCAATTTCCATATGTATAGTCAGCTGCTCTTTTTTTTAGAGAGAAGTTGAAAGCAACTCTTCATTGATCCAAGAAACCCAAGACTAAACAAAGGGCCAAAACCATTTCGAGCCTCTTAAAATATCCAATTTTTTCACTTAAGGCGCCTCGGCAAAGTAGTAATAATTTTAAGCTCCTGAAGTATGTGCGTGCATTAAACGAAACCCATTCTTAACAGAGTTAAATCAGCGTGTTTGCAAATAAACGACGCGCGCGTGAATATAAGCAGTGAAGCCTTTTATTAGGACGGACATTTCTTGAAACCATCGTTATTTTCCTTGCCTTTCACCACATCTTTTTCTGTCTTTTATTTTGCTTCACATATGTATATTTCTTCATTACACCATATATGATTTAAGCATTGAAGCCTTTTATTTTATTACCAGATACAATTTTGATGTGGGAATTTGGGGTTAAATCTGTGGGAATGGGAATCCTAGATCATCTGTGAGTAAAAAATAATCAAGAAAACAAAGATTCTTGAGAGTAAGAACCAGGGGGGGATATCGGTTAGTGTCCTTTTCTCCTTATATACATACGAATTAGAGAAGATGTTCAGATTGTTCGCAAGGGTAACTTGTGCCTTTTATTTCTTGTTTTTGTCTCTGTTGTGTGCTCTTCATTCCGCTCTAGACTTCAATTATATGTTCAAGAAATAAAAAAATCATATATGGTTCCATTACATATTTGCTTGGTTGTGTTAGTGTGCTTGTTTGATATAGACTCAAAGATTTAACCTTTTCCCATCAAAGGTCCAATTTTTATATTTCCTTGTTGCTGATATGTAATTTTTGTCTATAAATTTGCAGAATATGTGAAATTTGCGGTGCTACTGCACTAAACATTGCTGGTGAAGAGGCAACAGAGGCACACAGTGCCTTTGCTGCAGTTTCATTAGCTGCACCAGCAGCACCTCTAAGTCTGGTTGAAACTCAACTGCTACCTTCGTTTAGCCCCTCTTTTGGACCCAGTTTTCTCAAGATTCAGTCATCTTACTCCCCACTTGTTTGTCCTTTTCGTATTGTCTATGCTCTGAATAATGAAACTGAGCTTTCAAGGGTTTAACTTGGTGAAAACGGCATTGTATGAGACGAAGAAAACGCTCCACTTACGATTGAATTAGCCGTGACGCACGCGTCGTTTGTTTGCAAAACACGCTGATTTAACTCTGTTAAGAATGGTTTCGTATAATGCTCACATATACTTTGGGGATTTAAAATTATTACTACTTTGCCGAGGGACCTTAAGTAAAAAAATTGGATACTTTAAGGAGCCCAAAATGTTTTTGACCCTAAACAAAGCACAAAACCATCCTTACAATCCGAGGAATTTTGTATGGCAGCATACGAAATCACTAAAAAATTAGAAACCTTTGATTTGCGCATTAGCGACTACGCGGAGTTGTCTAAAAAATACTTCCAAGGTCTTTTGTCGGTACGATGTTTAAGCTTCAAAGTAGATAAGAAAAGCTTGTTAGAGTTGTAAAACAAATACTAACCATAAAATCTGATCATTAATAACTGCACTAATTGTCATACAGTAAACCTACTAGGCAAAAACTAAAACTAGGAAAATAAGACATCCAAACAAATCATTAACATCACCCCCTGTAATGTTTCTTGCGATGGTTTATAGATCCAAAAACAATTACAGAACACAGGTTCCTTTTTTTTCCGCATCAAATAAAACTACATACTATCACTGGATAATTCCCTACATAACAGAACAAAGAGCACAAGTTGGCAATTAATCCCTGGGCATTTATCATGTAAAGAGTACAGAGCAAATCGCAAGATTGCCAACAGTTCCCACCGAAACATGCTAATCAACACAACCAGGAGCTATCATTTCCCAACCTCAGTCATATGCTGGGGGAGATCGACTGCATTAGAAAGAAAAATATTTAGACATGCTCATGCAGAAAGACTCAGAATTTCAACTATTCAATAGAAAACAAATAATTCAGTATTGATCATAACCTGTTATATCTCTCATGCATGGGGGGGCTTTCAACTCCGCCATCATTTGGGCTGTCCCTTTCTTCTGGAACAGAATTTGGGCTGGTCCGACGGCCATTTTCAGGGCTGGCTCCTTCCCTTTCAAAGGGACTGCGACTGGGACCGCGGCCATTTTCAGGGTTGACCCTTTGTCTACCATATGGACTGCGACTGCGGTCACGAACATTGTCTGGGCTAGTCCTTTCCCGTCCATAAGGACTGGCACTGCGAACGCGTCCATTTTCAGAAGTAGCTCTTTCTCCTCGGTAAGGACTACGGCTGGAAGTGCGGCCTTGGTCACTGCCATCTCTCTCTCTCCGGTAAGGACTCCGGCTTGAGCCTCGGCCATAGTCAGGGCTAGCCCTAGCTCTCCTGTTGTATGGACTTGGACTGCGACGACGACCATAGTCTGGGCTAGCCCTCTCTTTGCGGTAAGAAACAGGACTAGGGCCACGGCCATAGTCAGGACTTCCCCGTTCTCTTCGGTAAGGACTTGGAGACCTCCTCCTATCATTGCTTCGCCTGTCAGGAGACCTATCACGACCTCTATCAGGGCTGTAACCATTTCTCCTTTCATCATCATCTCTTACAGCATACTCCACTGAAATAACCCGATCCATCAACTTGCTGCACATACAGAAATGGGCAGAAACGGGAAGACAACTCATTAGAATTTATGTCAGAACAATCACAAAGACCAGACCTATTAAGAGAGTAAAACATAAATCACACCTTTAAAAAGAAGAGGAAGAAAACAATTGTAGCTAAGAAATGGTAAGGGGAGGAATGTTCCAGGATATAAAAATAAACCTCATATTTGTAGCTTCCAATGCCTTGGTAGCATCCTCCTGGGATTCATACTGGACAAAAGCAAAATTCCTTCTAATCCTAACACTCACTATCCTGCCATATGGCTCAAAGTGCCTTTCCAAGTCCTTTGTCCTTGTATGATGCGGATCAAAATTGATGACGAACAAGGTCTTTGATGGTCTAGTATTTGTTGAAGATCTTCTGGAACTACTACTACCAGGCCGTCTGATGCCCCGTTCTTGCTATAAAACATCATAAACCATTACAATCTAGCTGAAAATGTCATAAACCTATGAAATGGGTGATGTCCACAACACAAATCATGCACCCTAGAACAGATGTTTACCTTTGTCCATTCAACACGAAGCCTGCGGCCCTTGCGACCAAATTCTATTCGATCGAGACCTCGAATTGCATCCTCAGCATCTCTCTCATCCTCCATGTAGATAAAAGCGAAACCTACATACCAAAAATAAAGAAATAAACAAAATTGTGATTATCTCATATGCTCTAAAAGGGGAAAAAATAGAATGTCCTCAGGAAGGATTCTTTAACATGTAACGGCATTTTCTCGCACAGCAGAATACAAACCGCCTTCAATCTGGCCCATGAATAAAATTTTGGCAGCCTTCATGACATCTACGACTAATTGATCGGTAAAAGTAGCAACACACCTTGAATAAAATTTTGGCAACCTTCGTGAAATCTATAAACTAAGTGACCAGTAAAAGTAGCAACAGACCTTGTGTAATGGACTAAGTGATGTCAGGGAACTAGAATCCATAAGTGAATGTGGATGTCTCATGGTGGGTCAATGAAAATAGAATGCCTTCTCCATCTAATCGGCTGCCTCTGCTGTGAGGTCGGCAATGTTTCTATCTTGAAACATGTCTGAAATTGAAGGCTGGGCAAAATTCATGTGGAATGGAAGGCAATATGTCTGAGGAAAATTGGTAAGGTTCTGCATTGCGGATCAGAGTGACTCTTCTTGAAATCAAGAAGAGGAAGCTCTTCAAAGCAGGAAACAGAATTCTGATGAGCCCATCCATTAGCCGGGATGTGTATAGAATTTCCAGTTAATCCTGCGCCAAAGAAAATGCTGAGTATGGGGGTTTATGCTTCAAAAAACACACTTTCTTTTTTTTCGTTAATACATCCTTAACCCCCACTATAACTCAACAATGGAAGATTGCTGCCTTCAGGATTTACCATCACGTGCAGAAGCTGCTGCACTAATGTAAGGACATCTGATCTCTGTAGCTTGCTGCTTTTGGAGGACAAGCCAGCCGATTCCGAGGTACGTTTATGCAAAATTTCCAATTATGATATTTTTCATATTCAGCATGCAGCATATTATTCTCAATTGCCTTACCACAATAATAAGCCAATATTTTGTTGTTTATTTTTATTACAAATCAATGTGGCCCAGAAATATAAAAATCATTTGAAACTAACATTATAAAAGAAAAAATCCTTCATTAAAAAAGGAGCATTAAGCTCTCTTTGCCATATATGCCAATCTTAAACAATGCAAAGCTGGTTTGTTCATCAAATTCCAGAATAAACAATTGAAATTATTTTCCACCCACAATATCTCACTCGCTCTGCTACTAAAACCCACCTCCATCGTTTACCAACTTGTAACACTATGCTTTTAAGCTTATTAACAGTGGATCCAAGTCTAATGCCATACAACAGATGCTTCCATCATAAGTTTTATAAATCAGTTTAAATCACATACAAAATGAAAATTTTAAATTCAAGACAAAAAAAAAAAAAATTCACATGTTATAAGCCATTATTAAACTCTAATTTCTTTTCCTACGAAAAAAAAAGGCTTGCACGCATGATCTCATAACTTCTAGCCTGAAAAATAAGAATTTTCAACAATTTTCATTTGGAAAATTTTAGCTACAATTTTCTGGAGTGATGGTTACAGATTAGCAGTTTCTCGACCAAAAACCAAAAGCTATGAGATAATCATCCAAATAATTTAGCTATTATTAGAAATATTCAGGGGAAACTGAACTAATAAAAACTAACCAGACTTCATGTCCACTCTTTCAACTCTTCCATAACGCCTAAAGAGACGTTCCAACTCAGACTGCCGAGCATCATACTCAAAGTTGCCACAGAAAATGGGTCTCATACTCCCTGAGAACAATTAGTCTTCAGTCAATAAAAACACATAAAAATTAAATGCCCGTGTCATGTTCTACATCAGCAATCAGCAGTCAATGAATCTACTCCACATCTCAATGCACATACAAGCCTAACTAGCAATAACAAAAGCATATTACAGGTTGCACAAGAAATTAAAAGCCATTCAATTAAAAATAAAGCAGTTACTGTGAACTGCGAAACAAGTTATGAGATATCAATCCAATACCAATAAGGTTCCATTTATCACAGACATATCGTGCTACAGTTACCGTTCAAAAGATGAAAAGTACACAGAACGACAAAATCAAACTGAGAATTCTATTTTCTTGCAAGCATGCGTATAAATTATTCCGTTTTGCATCAGAAAAAAGAATATAGAACATTAACACCAGAAAACATACAAAAACAGAACAGAAAATAAGATCTAAATAACAGATCTATAGAAACAACATCCAGATCTGAAGCATGCGATTCAAAGGAAGCATATAACAGAAAATTACGAAAAAAAATTAAATTAATTGGCAATGAAAAACCAGATTTTCCCTTTTTTTTATCGGAAACGAAGTAGAACCTGATAAATAATAGACAGCAAGAAGAATCGAAAACTAGTAGATTTATGAGTTTATTTACCTATCAACGAAGAAGAGCAGAGGTTGGGAGACTGCGAGCCACACACACTCAGAAACCCTAACAACAGAGTCAAACTTCCAAAAGCGTTTGAGATATTTTCTGAACAAGGCTGGGAAAGCTACCCTGGCAACTGGCGTAAATAAATAGAATATTTCAAAGATAGATAACGACATTGCTTTAACAAACAGTCCCTATATTTTCTTTAATCCAAATATGAGCCCAGCAATATTTAATTCAAGAATGGCCCACCAGCAAAAAAAAATTACATTTGGACTCCTAGTTTTTTTTTTTAAGAGAGAGATTTTTTTCCATTGGCGGAAGGTACACCCGTCATCCAGTAGATTACTAGCATTTATTACAGTGAACAATGAACCTATCCTATACATTTTGGGCAAACTATTGCATAATTGCATTCTACATACCAGGAGGCTAATAGTGTGTTTAGTATGAAATGAATTGCAGAATTTTACTGATGAGAGCTTTTTGAGGAATATATATCCTTATTCGTGTCATTTATACAAGAGATTTTTGTGAATTCATATGCTAAAAAGGTTCGCAAATCAAAATCGTTCATCACACGATTTAAAAAAGGAAAAAAAAGGGCACCATTTACTTCTGAAAACTATATATGGCCAATTATTTTAAAATAAAAATAAAATCAGAACATTAATGGAAATAAAAAACATTTGAGAAACCAACCGGTGAAGCTCCAGCCGTCGTATCTCCACCAACGCGCTCCTACATTTGTTGCAGACCGACAAACGAAAGGTATCGGTCAACAACCCATGTGCCGACAAGTCTTCCGATACCCTTATCGTCGATGTTGGATGGCCAAAAGCAGATGAAAATGCCGAAGGGAGATCTTTGGATATTATTTCACCCTCGCCGGAAAAAAAAAAACAGTGAAACAATGGGTTTGTTGAACTAAAATCCTTTGGAGATTGGGAACCGAACGAAATCATTTCCCTTGGCAGTTTCATAAAGGATTCCGTTGATAATCTAAATCGCCGACAAGTTTAGATTGGTTTCCATCAATTTTTTTAAAAATTTTTTTAAGCTACTTTTGATTTTCACCGGTTACAAATCTAGCCAGAGAAGGAATTTTTCCAACAAGCTTCAGAAGGTATCCGACTTGTTTCAAGGTCAGAATCGGGAAGGAAAAAGGTTTTAGTCGAGAGTCGGGACGGTTACATTTTGTTTGGCTATTTTTTGGCTGGAAAGAGAGAAGGTTAGGTCGCCGGAAAAGTTATCATGGACTCGAAAAACCTTTTATAAACTAGTTGGATGCCTTCTGTAAACCTATAGAAAAAAGGCTTCTTCTGGAGTATTATTTGCACTTTGTGTCCTAAAAAGCTCGAAAGCCCAATTTTTCCTTATGTTTATGGTTTTTGTCCTTTTGACAATTATTTTTATTATGGTGTATGTTCTTTTATATATATATATATATATATCCCATTATACAAATTACAACCATCCAAATTAAATTATCGAAATAAGCCCACTAGAGCACCACCAAGGTTTGAATATTGATCTAAAAATAGAGAAGTGCATCACTTTAACGGGATTAAAAATCATGTGCAAGAAAAAAATTTGGATATATAAAATGTTTGAGTATGTATCACACAACCAATAAAATAAAGACGTTAGATATGGCCTAATATAAAATTTTATGCCGAACTTTTATTTTTGTAACAAATTCATTTATATTTTAAAATTTATTTTTAACATAAAATTCAAATTTTAAACTAAATTGAATATCATTTTTGTGCCTAACATGAGCACAAATTCACCCTCAACTTTTATTTTACTTTTTTATTTCCCATTTGTTACAATTACAAAAGTTGTATTTGGAAACACTTTCTGAAATAATTTTAATATTTTAATTAGTCAAAACATTAAAAGGTTATTTGTTGTAATATTTAATAAAATATTTTTCAATTAATTTTTAACCGTTTAAATAGCTTTTATCAAAGGTTAATATTTTTAATTTTTTTATTCAATAAATAGTTTTAAAAAAAATGAAGGCCAACGAACATACAAATGTAAAAAACTGGAGATGAGGTTGGCTCAAGCGATTATCGCTATATCACCTGGTGCCAAAGCGTCCAGATTCAAATGCTCATATGCTCATCTCCCTCTTCTCCCACCCTCACTTGTAACTAAAATACGGATGTAAAAAACTCGATGATGTTGTTACAAAGTTAAAACGTTGTAAGATAAAACTGTATATTAGGCATTAGGTATATATTCTTCACTGGTTACAAATTGCATTTTTCGAAATGGTGAGGTCAAGTTGTCCTCTCATTCAATTTAGTTCTGCAACATTGAAATAAATTATGGGATGAATTATTTATAATACCAAATTTTGAGGGGTTATTTTTAGTATTCAATCTTAATTTGTCTCAATAAAATACCATATTTTATAATCAAAATATGATTAAATTGTCACCAGTACCACACAAAAACACATATCGTTACACATTTTCTTAACACAATATGGAGTTTATTTCTTTAATATATAAAGAAAATCGTTGAAGAGAAGAGGCAGTATAATTTTTCCCCAAACAAACCTTAAATTAAGCAATTGTTAAGGATTGTTAACAACATGTGGACAATAAGATTTAAATAAATTATAGACATATTTACATTCCTTCCAAATATAATTTGTGGCATTTCAATTATAACGGTAAAATCACTGAAATTGTATATACCGCAAATAATTATCCTTTTTCTGAGAAAAACAAATGACTATTTCTTTCTTTCTTTTTTTTTTGGCAATAATCATGATTATTTCAAATGATTAATTATTGGCCCTAACAGAAAAAGAAAATGCAAAAAAGGTTCATTATATGAACGTCAGTAATAGTCTAGTAGCACTCTAGTTCTCTATACGGGAATTCTTATAATTTCTTTCAATTCATGAGAAATTATCTTAAGTACAATATGGAATAATTTTTTTTGAAGAGCTGAATAAAATAAATTTTAAAATTTGCTTTTGAAAATGGAAAAAAGCAAATAAAGAAAGAAAGAACTAACAAGTGTAAAAGAAAAATTCATGCATATATTCGAAGGAATCTATTTGAAGCTAAAGGGAGGCAAAGCAATGGAAGGATTTGATTGGCTGGCTGATTCACTCGGTTGTAGAGAAAAATCTTCTTGAAATTTAGATTCTTGTGTGTTCTGTAGTGCAATTTCAGCTTGAGTTTTAGCAAGCTCATTTTCTGCATCATGTATTTGTTGATATAACGAAGAGATTATTCCAACACATCCATAAACTGGCTCTTCAATTCTACATTTTGCCTCATAATGTAATGAATCTGCTGTTGCCTCTCGCAGATGAAGTGGGACTTGCTATATCACAAAAAACAAAAGTATATATTCATGCTTAATTATATTATTATAATTTGTTATGCTTAATTTATCAATCAAGAATTAAAAAAAGATTATTACTCGTAACATCTTAGCTACGTTACTAGCTCCATAGATTCTATGCACGCAAGAAAATCTTTGAGGATCATTAGAAGAAAAATAAGGAGAGAAAATACAATCCGATGGACACTTTCTTCTTAAATACTTACAAGCAGCACAACGAGTTAAATTATTATTCATTCTTTTAAACTAAAATCTAACAAAAATCTGAAGAACAAATCCAATTAAGATTTTTCTCAATCTTATTTTTTCTTGAGCAAGAAATCCAATGGAGATTTTTAGAATCTTGGACAGAGAGATTAAGATGTTAATATGAGATTTTGTATTCAAACAAATATATAATGGCTTTTAGATTTCCAACGGCTAGTTCTTTCAAAAATTATGTTGTAGAGAAAGGAAATTTTTAGTATGGAAATGAAATGGTAAATGGAGCAAATCAAGAATATGGAAAGAGTGGACTTAAGTGAAGAGATAGACATATATATCTTTTCAAACCATACCTAAAGCAATCAAACCAAAGTCTTTTACAAATTATTATTAATACCAAAGTCCTTTACAAATTATTATTATTATTATTATTATTTACAAACCAAACCATACTAAACTAAACCAAACCAAAAATCCCAACGATTAAACTTAAAACCAAATTAGTTCAATCTATTAGAAGATTACAAAATCTAAGTCTTCATATCCATGCAAGCTTGCTACTCATTGCTTGTATAGTAAGGTTCATTTCCGAGGAGAAAGTCTAAGAAACCCTCCCCCCAACCCTGTAACATAGAATCCAAACCAAAACTGATCAATTAGTTCTATAATAATAATTAGAAATGTTGAGCTCAAATTAAATACTTTTTTTTATTTCAAAGAGAGCTCAAATTAAATACTTAATTATATTTCTCTACAAAGAACGAGGTAATTAAAATGCCTGATTCTCCAATAAGGTTGCATTGTCATCAAGGCGCATGGCATTGGACTCAAATTCTGTAGAATTCATATTATTGATCTGTGGCTGCACCAACACATATATAAACACTTTATCAGAAATAACTTTGCAAATTAATTAACGATAATGATTGTTCCTCTCCGATTTTTGTGTTTTATTTTTTTTCAAATCAATTGTTGGATCGTATCTAACTATTTTCAATTGCAGTGGTTTATAATTTACAGAATTTCACTCTGTATTATTAATTTTATAAAAAAAAATAGAACTGTTAAATATAACGTTTCTAACTATTTTTCGTGAATTTAATAATACAGGGTCAAATTCTGTAAATTGTAACCCACTAAAATTGATCTCGAGACTGCGTAGATACAATTCATAACTTGAGTTGAAAAAAGAAAAATAAAACAAAAATTAAGTAGCAGGAGCACCAGGTGCGGCTTCATCATATAATTACTCCTTAATTTAAATTTTCTTAACATGGAGGTATACCTGTGTAGAGGATTGAGTCCACGGAGCTTTATTATGAGAAAGAGTACATGCAGTAGAAAATTCAGAATTGAAGGCTTCGTTCACAGTAGAGCTGAGTTGGACATGATGTGGGTTTACATTGAGGGTCCCATCCACAGCTTGTTGCTGCGATAAAAACATACATGAAAACACTTATTATTATCATGTTAAAATTCACACAACCCGTTACATTAATTAAGCAATACATAAGGAAAAAATAAACCTGGAAATGTGTGGACCCAAAGTGAAGTGCACGGAGGTCTTCTTCCTCCTCGCCTTGAAAGACCTCTTTCTGTTGTTGATTGTTAAAACTAATATTATCGAAATTAAAATCAGCAAAGTCAAAGGAATTGTCTCCTCCAACATTATTATTAGTCTGTTGCTGAGAAGAACATGTCGGAAGAATTGAAGTATTTTCTTGATTATTGTTATTAAAAGCAGCTGAAGAAAATGGGTTTCCGTTTCCATTCCCAAACCCAGAAAATGAACCAAACAGCTCATTTTCTGACGACATGTTCATAATACCAGAACTACTGTTTAGGTCTTTTCCTTTAGATCGAACTTGTCCTGATCTGACAATTTCTCCATCGCTAGTCAGTCGGTATTTCTGCAATAATAAGATTTGATCAGTTGTTAGTTCAAGGTATGTTTTTCACTCTTTTTAGATTGAGACGTTGAAAACGAAAATCAAAATTTTGTTCTTATATCTGTTTCAAAAAAAAAAATTGTGTTCTTATATTAGAAATATTAATAATTTTAGAACATTTTTTTAAACAATTTCTTTCAAAAAAATTAATTGTGCTCTCATATTTTAAGTGTTTTGATAAACATTTTCAATGAAAACTAATAATTGTTTAATGTCCTATTTCATTTGGATCTAATTAACTACTACAATATTTTTGAATTGCATTTAAATTATATGAATCTTAATGAAATAACTAAAACAATAAAATTATTATTTTTTTCTTCAAGTTATAGATATTTTATATTTAACAATAATTATTAATGAAATTTTATCAAATACTAGACTATAATTTCTCAGTCACCTATTTGACAACAAAATTATCAGTTTTTTCATGAATTTTGTAAAAATATAATAACACCCATTTTGTTATAAGTAATCCAAACCTGTAAATGACTAGCAACATTTTCTCTAGTTAGCTCCGGCACACCCATAAATTCAAGAATTCTTTTAGGAACAGCTTCTGCAAACAAAGAAATCCATTACTAATATATTAGTTTATAACTAAAAAAAATATATTACTAGTATTACAAATACTTAAAATTTGTCTTACTTTCCAACCCTATGTGGTTTATGGCTTGCAAGAAACGATCATGAAGTGAATTTGTCCAAACCACTTTGGCCTTTTTAGGAGCAGCAGGTGCATCTTCTTCCTCAACTTCACCATCTCTTTTTCTTTTCTTCCCCTTTTTCCTTCTCTTTTCTTTCCCTTTTTCTTGTTCTTTTCTTTCCACATAGCAGAATCATGATTTCGTACCACCACCATTCGAGGCAAACTGAAATATAGCCTGGAATTGCTAAGTTCAAGAGCTTTTTCCATTTTTTGAAGCATTCCGCCGAAAACCCTCCCCACGTATCTTTATGGACGCCGGAAACAAGGATGTAAATGATTAAAGAAGCTACAAGGTTGAAATTTGTCCATACCCCACTTAGAGCAACACCTTTAATTCCTAAATTAAGGTAAGTTACGAGAAAATAGTTTATG
>CATIWJ010298004.1:0-19797 GCA_949640765.1 Croton laevigatus
GGATTTTTAATTTTATGTCTTTCTTTCTGTCCAATAATCATGAAACTATCTGCATATGGTCCAAGTTTATTTTTTACATTTCCAATTTTGTATTTATTAATTTACGTAAAAATACATAAAAGTCCCTACCCAACTTGTTCAAGCTTATTATATACTTCCTTACTCCACTTATCATTTTGAACAAAGAAAGAAGAAAATTTTGAAGCAGAACTTTTATTAATTATTAACCAAGGTATATATGATTATATACATATATATACATTGTTTATTTTCTTTTATTCTACTATATTTGAATTCTGAAGCATTTTTCAACTGATATTTCTTGATGCAGATGAGCATGAAAGAAGAAGAAAAGAAAGAAATTGAGAAAGAAGAAATGGAAGACAAAGAAAAAGAAGAAGCAGAAGAAGAAAGAATGGGAAGGAAGCAACCATGGAGAAAGCAAATTACAATAAGAGGCTTATTAGTGAGCATACTTATTGGAGGATTATACAGTGTTATAGCAATGAAGCTTAATTTAACAACAGGATTAGTGCCTAATCTAAATGTATCAGCAGCACTTTTAGCCTTTGTGTTCATAAGAACATGGACCAAAGTTCTTCATAAAGCAGGATTTGTTTCAAAACCCTTTACTCGTCAAGAAAATACTATGATTCAAACTTGTGCAGTTGCTTGTTACAGTATATCAGTTGGAGGTAATTAATTAATTTATTAATCTTGTATTTAATTTAATTAAAGTTTTAATCTTTCTTGGATTTGGATTAATGGGTTAATCTTTTTTTTTGGATTTGGATTTGAATTTCAGGTGGGTTTGCTTCTTATTTATTGGGATTAAACAGAAAGACATATGAATTATCAGGAGAACATACAGAAGGGAATTCTTCAAATGCTATTAAAGAGCCTGGATTTGGTTGGATGACTGGCTTTCTTTTTCTTGTCTGTTTTGTTGGACTTTTTGTTCTAATTCCACTTAGAAAGGTAATTAACTTTAGTTAATTATTATGTTAATATGTGGCTTTTTTGGATTAACTTTCATTTATCGGTACATGAAAACTAATTCTCCGAGTTCGTGTTGTGCTACCCTCCCTATAATGCTTTCTCTGTTAACAGTCCATGAAACTAATCCCCCAAGTTCGTGTTGTGCTACCCTCCCGATAATGCTTTTTCTGCATTAACAGTCCATGGAAACTAATCCCCTGAGTTCGTGTTGTGCTACCCTCCCGATAAAGCTTTCTTTGCATTTAACAGTCCATGAAAACTAATCCCCCGAGTTAGTGTTGTGCTACCCTCCCGATAATGCTTTCTCTGCATTAACAGTCCATGGAAACTAATCCCCTGAGTTCGTGTTGTGCTACCCTCCCGATAAAGCTTTCTTTTCATTTAACAGTCCATGAACTAATCCCCTGAGTTAGTGTTGTGCTACCCTCCCGATAAAGCTTTCTTTTCATTTAACAGTCCATGAAAACTAATCCCCTGAGTTAGTGTTGTGCTACCGTCCCGATGATGCTTTCTCTGCATTAACAGTACATGGAAATTAATCCCCCATGTTCATGTTGTGCTACCCTCCCGATAATGCTCTCTCTGTTTTTAATTAATTAATATCTTCTTGCTTTTATTATTATTTTTTTTAAAGTGCTATTAATTAATTTCAGCAGTAGGGTCCTTATTTATGTTCTTTTTCAAGAAATTATGACTTTCTTTTTTTATTCTAAAAATGATTTTTTTTTTTTTGAAATTACAGATCATGATAGTGGACCTTAAGTTGACTTACCCAAGTGGATTGGCTACAGCAGTTCTTATCAATGGCTTCCATAGCAGAGGAGATAAAATGGCTAAGTACAGTCCAGAAATTTATATCAGTTCTTTTAATTATGAAAATGAAGAATAAATAATTAATCATTAATTAATTATTAACAGGAAACAAGTTCGTGGGTTTGCTAAATACTTTTCAGTAAGCTTTTTGTGGGCTTTTTTTAAGTGGTTTTTTGCGGGTAAAGAAGCATGTGGATTTGCTCAATTCCCTACTTTTGGATTAAAAGCTTGGAAGCAAACGTATGTAATGTTAATTACACTTAATTAATATTAAATTCTTACTTATTTTAAAGTTGAACATGTTATTTATAATTATTAATTACTAAAATTATTTTTTTTTTGTGTTTTTTAAGGTTTTTCTTTGATTTTAGCACCACATTTGTTGGAGCAGGAATGATAGTTTCTCATTTGGTCAACTTATCTTTGCTTTTTGGAGCTATTCTCTCTTATGGCATCATGTGGCCTCTTATTAATAAGCTGAAAGGAGATTGGTTTCCTGCAAATTTGGAAGGTGAAGCTGACATGAAAGGATTGTATGGTTACAAGGTATTTCTTAATATTACTAATTCAATTTTAGTTTTCCTTTCTTTTTCGTTTACTGTACTCGGGAGAATTTTACTGTTCTCAGTAATTTTGCTCATGTCGAATTTGCATTAGTCGGCACCTTTGATTCAGTGACCATGTATTGGGTCAGGCATCTAATGGTTTTGTTTGTTTCTTTGCTTTATAATTTTGCAGGTTTTTATATCAGTTGCTCTAATCCTAGGAGATGGGTTCTACAATTTTGTTAAGATATTGAGTTGTACAATCATCAATATCCATAGCAGAATAAAGACCAAGAATCTCAATTTAGGTAATTAACAATTTAATTTCAAGATTCCATTTGATTATTGAAACTGCTTTTTCCCAAAATAAATCTCTTACGCAATGCAATATAATCACGATTACATTCTAAATTAGTGGTTCGATTTTGACGTTTGATGAAATGTAATGGAAGTAACATTTTATATCGAATAATACTAAACGTTACTTGAAAAGTTATCGTTGATTATGCCTCTATAAATTGACCAAAATCATTGTTTTTTTTTTTTCAGAGAATGAGGATGGGGAAAAGAAATCACTTGAAGATTTAAAACAAAATGAATTATTTATGAGAGAAAAAATACCAATGTGGGTAGGAGTATGTGGATATGTGTTCTTCGCAATTATATCAACAATTGCAGTTCCAATCATATTTCCTCAGCTCAAATGGTACTACGTTGTTGTTGCTTATATTTTAGCACCATCTCTAGCATTTTGCAATGCTTATGGAGCTGGTCTTACAGACATAAACATGGCTTACAATTATGGAAAAGTAGCTCTATTTGTCATAGCAGCATTATCCGGGAAAGAAAATGGCGTCATAGCAGCACTTGCAGGCTGTGGTCTTATAAAATCTGTAGTTTCTGTTGCTTGCATTTTAATGCAAGATTTCAAAACCGCTCATTTAACTTATACATCTCCAAGAGCCATGTTCTTGAGTCAAGTTATCGGTACCGCGGTAGGTTGTGTTATGGCTCCTCTCAGTTTTTTCTTGTTCTACAAGGCATTTGATGTTGGAAATCCTAATGGAGAATTTAAAGCTCCTTATGCATTAATATATAGAAACATGGCAATCCTTGGTGTTGAAGGAGTTTCAGCTTTACCTCACCATTGCTTGCAGTTATGTTATGGGTTTCTTGGATTCGCGGTGGCGGTAAATCTTGCTAGAGACCTTTCTCCGAGAAAGTTTGGAGCTTTTATGCCACTTCCTATGGTAATGGCAATTCCATTCTTGGTAGGAGCTTATTTCGCCATTGATATGTGTGTCGGAAGCTTAATTGTTTTCGTTTGGAGTAAAATTAACCCGAAAAAAGCAGAGCTCATGGTACCGGCAGTCGCATCAGGATTAATTTGCGGAGAAGGGCTTTGGACTCTTCCAGCTGCTGTTCTGGCTTTGGCTAAGATAAACCCACCAATTTGTATGAAATTTGTATCTTCTTAGGCTTAAATCTCAAAATCAAGACTAGATCTATGTAGAAACATAAAAAGAATATGCAATAAATTCCTTTTTGATGATTTTTATTGTTTTTGTTATAGAAGCAATAATGTAATCACAGAAATTGATACATGAATCTAACCCACAATTGTACCAGCTCTAAGAAGCAAAACAAAAGGGCCTCTTCTTTATTTTTAATTTTTAAATTTTTTTTTATCAAGTTCCAGTTTTTGGATGAGATTGAAATCATGGATAGAACAGTGATACAATAATTGCAATGATAAGCATAACAATTTTTTTTCAATACTGATGTACTAACGAGTAATGAATGATTTTGGTGTTCAATTTTCAAAAGGAAAAGTAAATTAGTGCATACTTTTCTTCTTTCTGTCCCCACTACCACATATATATATATATATATATATATATATGCACACTAATAGGAAACGTTCACTTTTCAAAATGTCCCAATAATAATTAGTTATGTTCAAACCATATGCTAATAAAATATATTATATAATTATTTATAATAAATTAATTAAATTTTAATATACTATTTTAATTATTTTATTAATATTAAAATAAAAATTAATATAATTAATTATAAATATAGTTTTAATTTAATATTATTAATTAAATTCAAATTATATTCTAATAAAATACTTATATATAGCAAGGCTAGAAGTTTCTCGCCAATTTTTTTTTTATTTTTTCGAATTTTTCTTTTTTTAAATAATTTAATGGATCATTTATACAGAGTCCCGATATCAAATACAATATATCACACTTTCAGATTTTATCTTCTCATTACATTTTAGATACGACTGCAAATTCAACGTTACAGATTTTCTCCATTCTTATTTATAATTCAGAGTAAAAAAAAAATTTATAAACTGTGACTGATCGAATTTGATTACTAGATCCATTTCAGTATTCTAAAAAAAATAAAAAAAATCTCGCAGTTGGCTTTATATATATATATAGACACACACACACAAACATACTCCAATCGTTTAAAGAAAGTAACTTTGAAGCACAAGTATAATTAAGCAAGGTAATTAATATTGTATTTGAAGTTTTAAGGCATTTTTTCCTTTTAATTAAGGCTACTACTAATTTTGCTGATGCAGATGAGCATGCAAGAAGAAGTAACAGAAAAGAAAGAAATTGAACTGGAACAGGAAGAAGAAGCAGAAGCAGAAGGAAGAAGACAACCTTGGACAAATCAAATTACAATTAGAGGAATTATAGCAAGTGTAATGATTGGAGGAATATATAGTGTTATAGCTAATAAGCTACTTCTTTCTACTGGATTGCTTCCTCATCTAAATGTTTCTGCAGCTCTTATTGCTTTTCTGTTTATAAGAACATGGACCAAAATTCTTCATAAAGCTGGAATTGTTTCAAAACCTTTTACTCGTCAAGAAAATACTATGATTCAAACTTGTGCAGTTGCTTGTTATACTACTTCAGCAGGAGGTTAGTGGCTTAATTTAGCTTTATTAACTAACTAATTTTATCTTGCAAATAGTAAAAATTGTAATCTTTTTCTAAAGTTATAATCTTTTTGAATTTTGGGCTCATGGGTTGGTTTAACTCATTTCATCTTGTAATTATTAAAAATTTGATCTTTTTGGTTCTTGGGTCAATGGGTTGATTTTTTTTTTTTATGTGGGCTTCACTAATTTTATACTGTAATTAATAAAGATTTGATCTTTTTGTAAAGTAATAATCTTTTTTATTCTTGGGTTAATGAGTTAATTTTAATTTCAGGTGGGTTTGCTTCTTATTTACTGGCATTAAACAGGAAGACATATGAATTATCAGGAGAACATACAGAAGGGAATTCACCAAATTCTATTAAGGAACCTGGATTTGGTTGGATGTCTGGATATCTTTTTCTTGTTTGCTTTGTTGGGCTTTTTGTTTTAATTCCACTTAGAAAGGTATTAATTAATTATTCTCTGTTTGAATCTAATTACTTAATTAGGATTAACAATTAACTAAAATGGGTTCATATTAATTAATATCTGTTTATGTTATTTTCCAATATTATAAGCCATTTTTGGCTCTAAAGTTGAAATCTTTTTGAATTTACAGATCTTAATAGTGGACCTGAAATTGACATATCCAACCGGAATGGCTACAGCTGTTCTTATCAATGGCTTCCATAGCAGAGGAGACAAGATGGCTAAGTACAGTACAGAGTTTTATCATTTAAAATGAAATTATTAAGCACAAAATGTAGTTGATTAATTAATTAGTTTAAATTACTAACAGGAAACAAGTTCGTGGGTTCACAAAGTACTTTTCAATAAGCTTTTTATGGGCTTTTTTCAAGTGGTTTTTTGCTGGTAAAGGTTCATGTGGCTTTGCACAGTTCCCTACTTTTGGATTGCAAGCTTGGAAGCAATCGTATGTTAATTTTGCTTCTTGCTTCTTTTGAACTTAATTAACAGAAAAAAAAAAGAACTTAATTAACACTTAAACCTTAATTATAATTATGTACTCATGTTGGATTATTTTGTGTCTTTTAAGGTTTTTCTTTGATTTCGGCGCCACATTTGTTGGAGCAGGAATGATAGTTTCTCATTTAGTGAACTTGTCCTTACTTCTTGGAGCTATCCTTTCTTATGGTATAATGTGGCCTCTAATTAATAAGCAGAAAGGAAATTGGTTTCCTGCAAATTTGGAAGATGAAGCTGACATGAAAGGATTGAATGGTTATAAGGTCTCTTACCAATTTCAGATAAAATTTTTTACCTTTCTTTTTTCCAAAATTTCCATTGGTGATCTTTTACTGTTTCTTGCTCTGTAATTTTGCAGGTTTTTATATCAGTTTCTCTAATACTTGGCGATGGATTCTACAATTTTACTAAGATAATGGGTTCTACAATTATCAATATCTATAGCAGAGTGAAGATCAAGAATCCCAATATAGGTGAATTAACAATTTTCATGAGTCTACTCTAGATTTTCAGATAAAAGGTCACGTGTTTGAGTCCTGAAATCACGGTATATGTAGGGTAAGGCAGCCTACATTACATCTTTGGATTTGCGGCTCTTTTCTCGGATCATGCGTAAAATGCAGAATGCTTTCGTGCACCTGAATGCCCTTTTTTTTTTTTTTTAACTATCTTTGTTCTACTTCAAGTATTTTGCTTGTCATTTTTCAAAAATGATTCATTTGCATCGATTTTACAAAGAAATTCATGCAATGTAAGTAATTTTGCCGTAAAAGGCAAGCTTTTTTGGGTTAGAAAACGTCCAATTTTTTGCGAAAACCTGACAGATAACATTGCTTTTGGCAGAAGCTCCGGATGAGGAGAAGAAGAAGTCAATTGATGATTCAAAACAAAATGAATTCTTTCTGAGAGAAAAAATACCAATGTGGGTTGGAGTGAGTGGATATCTGTTCTTCTCAATTATATCAACAATTGTAGTTCCAATCATATTCCCTCAGCTTAAATGGTACTACGTGGTCGTAGCATATATTCTAGCACCATCTCTAGCATTTTGCAATGCTTATGGAGCTGGTCTTACAGACATGAACATGGCTTACAATTACGGAAAAGTCGCTTTATTTATCCTGGCTGCAGTATCCGGAAAAGAAAATGGTGTCGTAGCAGCACTTGTAGGTTGTGGTGTGGTTAAATCGGTCATTAATGTTGGCTGCATTTTAATGCAAGATTTCAAAACAGCTCAGTTAACTTACACTTCTCCAAGAGCTATGTTTTTAAGTCAGGTTATCGGTACTGCAGTAGGATGTGTTATGGGTCCTCTGTGTTTTTTCTTGTTCTACAAGGCATTTGATGTTGGAAACCCTAATGGAGAATATAAAGCTCCTTATGCATTAATATATAGAAATATGGCAATTCTTGGTGTTGAAGGAGTTTCAGCTTTACCTCATCATTGCTTGCAGTTATGTTATGGGTTTCTTGGTTTTGCGGTAGCGGTAAATCTTGTTAGAGACCTTTCTCCAAAAAAGCTTGGAGCTTGGATGCCTCTTCCAATGGTGATGGCAATTCCGTTCTTGGTTGGAGCTTATTTCGCTATTGACATGTGTATTGGAAGCTTGATTGTTTGGATTTGGGGTAAAATTAATGAGAAAAAAGCAGAGCTGATGGTACCAGCAGTTGCATCAGGATTAATTTGCGGCGAAGGACTTTGGACTCTTCCAGCTGCTGTTCTTGCTTTGGCTAAGATAAACCCACCAATTTGTATGAAATTTGTTCCTTCTTAGATTTATAGAATCTCACAAAAATAAAGATTATTAGATATTTATGTAGCAATTAAAACAGAACATGTAGTTTCCTTTTTCCTTCTTTCTTCTTTTCTAGTTATTTGAAAATCTCATGTCTAGGAAAAATTATAAGGAATTCAGGCTTAAGAATTGGTTCATTGCATCATTAATTACAAACTAGAACCAAATCAAATTAATATACTAATTACTAACAAGTCTATCGTTAACACCAACACCATTAAACATGGCTTGTTAAAAAATCGCTAATAATTAAACATGTAAGTAAAATTTATTTATTTATTTATTTTTTCAAAATTCATCAGAAACACTAAGGGCCTGTTTGGTTTAGTTATTCATACTAGCTAGTAGCTTATAACAGTTGCTGATAGTTGGTGGCGAATAGCTAGTAGTTGATTCGGGTTGGTGTTTGTAAAAATACAATAACGGTTGCGGTTAGAAAATGTATAATTATCTATTAAATATTAATTTTTATTTTATTTTAATAAGGTATTATAGTCTTAATAAGAATCAGCTATCGGTTAGAATGAAAAAGCTCCGAATAGGAGCTTATTGAATCAGCAGCAGTTTGGGGTTTCTAACTGCTATTAGCTATTGATTTTAAAATTTACCAAATAGTTAAACTTTAGCTTTTTGGTACTTAACCGCTATCATTTACGTGAAACAGCTAAACCAAACACCCTCTAACACCATCTATGCATTAACTCAATAATTACTAAACTCCATTTCAAAATCTTTTAATATTTTCTTTCCTATCTTCCCATTTATTATTGCTCTATCAGTTTCTTTATTATAGCTTGACTATCAAACCACCTGCCCTAGTTAAGTCTTAGCTGGGATGGAGAGTACAAGATGACAAGGTTTAGACAAAGCCTAATAATGTGAATTTGACTAGTCATTTGTAATAATATAGTAACAATAAATTCATTATTGGTTACAGGTTGATTCCCGAAATAGTTTCAAATTGGAAGATTTTGGGATATTCTCTCTGTATTTTTATATATAAACTTAGCAAATTGAATGTATATGTACTAATTCATTTTTTTGTCATACATCACAAATTTGAACAGGATCACCTAATTGTCCGTATAAAACAAAAAAGAATCCAAAGCTAATTTATGGCTGAGGAAAAATAAACTTATAATAGACCCACTTTGTATTGTCACATTAATTTTAAGAAACAAAATGTGAAAGAAAAAATGTGTTTATTACTTTTCTACATAGAATTTGAAGATATTTTAGACTTTGTTCGACAAAATTAACTGTTTTGATAGATCAAAGCGCTAAAACCACTTGAAAAACTGTATTAAACTAAAGAAAGTGATTGCTTAATTTACATATTACCATTCTAGCAAGTGGTAGAACTTGGATCAGATTGCAATCATGGAAAATGATATCAAGATTTCTTAGCTACTAGAGATGTAATGACTTAAGAGTTAGCAAATTTTTTCTTTCCTTCTCTCTTACTAGTATAAGTTTGACTTTCTAAGTAAGATCCAAAACACCAGAATTTAATGAAAAAAATTTTCTCGTTTTTATACATATTATTATTTGTAATAAAAATAATCAAGTAAAAGACAATAAAGATCCCTATCTTTTTCCCTACCACCTTGTTAAAGGCTATATATTTCCACGTACACCAATAATTTTAAAGGATCAAGTAAAGCAAATTTTGAATCACAAGTTTAATCAAGTAGCAAGGTAATTAACATTTTATTTTATTCTACTTTATTTGAAGTTTAAAGAATATTCTAACATTGTTGATAAGTTGAGGTTGAGGTTGAGGTTGAGGTTTGCTAATCATGCAGATGAACATGGAAGAAGAAATAGTAAAAGAAAAGCAAGAAATGAAAGAAGAAGTTGCAGAAGAAAGAATAACAGGAGGAAGAAGACAAGAATGGACAAAGGATATAACAATTAGAGGATTATTAGTTAGTATAGTAATTGCAGGTTTATATAGTATTATAGCAATGAAGCTAATTCTCTCAACTGGAGTACTTCCAAATCTAAATGTATCTGTAGCTCTTATTGGTTTTGTGTTCATGAGATCATGGACCAAAATTCTTCAGAAAGCTGGATTTGTTACAAAACCCTTTACTCCACAAGAAAATACTATGATTCAAACTTGTGCAGTTGCTTGTTACAGTATAGCAGCAGGAGGTAAGAGGCTAGGCTTAATTTTAAATTTATGATTAATAAAAGTTTAATTTTTTTTTTTTGTAAAGTTAAGATCTTTTTTGGATTTGGGTTAGTGAGTTGATTTTTATTTCAGGTGGGTTTAACTGATTTGATCTTGCAATTCATAAAAAATTGATCTTTTTGTAAAGTTATTAACTATTTGGTTTTTGGGTTAATGGGTTGGTTTTTATTTCAGGTGGGTTTAACTAGTTTCATCTTTTAATTACTAAAGATTTGATCTTTTTGTAGATTTGGATTGATAGGTTGATTGATAGGTTGATTTTGATTTCAGGTGGGTTTGCTTCTTATTTAATTGGATTAAACAGGAAGACATACGAATTATCAGGAGAACATACAGAAGGGAATTCACCAAATTCTACTAAGGAGCCTGGATTTGGTTGGATGTCTGGATATCTTTTTCTTGTTTGCTTTGTTGGGCTTTTTGTTTTAATTCCACTCAGAAAGGTATTAATTAATTATTCTTTGTTTGAATCTAATTGTTTTGACATAATGTTTGAATCTAAATTAATTAATTAGGATTAACGGTTAAGTACAGTAGGGTCCATATAAATTATTTTTTTATGTTCTTTTTCAGGATTATAAGCTTTTTTCCTGTTCTAAAAGTGAAATCTTTTTGGACTTACAGATCTTGATAGTAGACCCCAAGTTGACATATCCGACTGGAATGGCTACAGCAGTTCTTATCAATGGCTTCCATAGCAGAGGAGACAAATTGGCTAAGTACAGTACAAAAATTTTCAGCTCTTTTACAATTCTAAAATGAAAACGTAAAATGTAATTACTTAACTAATTAATAAGTTTAAATTACTAACAGGAAACAAGTTCGTGGGTTCACAAAGTACTTTTCAATAAGCTTCTTTTGGGCCTTTTTCAAGTGGTTTTTTGCCGGTAATGGTTCATGTGGCTTTCAACAATTCCCTACTTTTGGATTGCTAGCTTGGAAGCAAACGTATGTTAATCTTATACTAAACTAATTTTTTAGTATCATTTCTTGCTTCTTTTGAACTTAATTAACGGTTTAATCTTAATTATAATTATTATTAACTTTTGTTGTTCTTTTCCTTTTTGTGTTTTTCAAGGTTTTTCTTTGACTTTAGCGCCACATTTATTGGAGCAGGAATGATTGTTTCTCATTTAGTGAACTTGTCCTTACTTCTTGGAGCTATCCTCTCTTTTGGTATTATGTGGCCTCTAATTAATAAGCAGAAAGGAAATTGGTTTCCTGCAAATTTGGATGGAGATAACATGAAAGGATTGTCTGGTTACAAGGTTTCTTTCTAATCAATTCTTTTTACGTAACGCTTTAGTAAGCTGTAATGCAATATAATCGCAATTATATTATGTACATTTTTTTTTAATGTTAAAAGAACTTTATCCAATGTAATTGCGATTATATTACACTACATTGCTTCCAATTCGATTAACTTCCGCTGATCTTGCTTGTTTCTTGCAATGTAATTTGGCAGATTTTTATAGCAGTTGCTCTAATACTAGGAGATGGGCTCTATAATTTTATTAAGGTTTTGGTTGCAACAATCATCAATATCTGTAGAAACAGAAAGACCAAGAATCACAATATAGGTAAATTACCAATTCTCACTATTCTGTTTGTTAATTTCGGAGAAAATTACATAGGTTGCTGCATTTAGTAAGCTGTAATGCGATAAATTACATAATACTATATCTTGACAGACGAGATTAATCTTATGGGAAAAAACCAATGATTTTGTAAGTTAGAAAATGTCGAATTTTCTGGGTAAACCTGACAGATAACATTGTTTATGACAGAGGCTCCGGATGGAGAGAAGAAGATGAAGTCAGATGAGGTTTTAAAACAAAATGAATTTTTCCTGGGAGAAAAAATACCATTGTGGGTAGCAGTAAGTGGATATGTGTTCTTCTCGATTATATCAACAATTGGAGTTCCAATGATATTTCCTCAGCTTAAATGGTACTACGTTGTTGTTTCCTATATTCTAGCACCATCTCTAGCATTTTGCAATGCTTATGGAGCTGGTCTTACAGACTTAAACATGAGTTACAATTATGGGAAAGTAGCTTTATTTGTTCTGGCAGCAATTTCCGGGAAAGAAAACGGTGTCGTAGCAGCACTTGCAGGTTGTGGACTCGTTAAATCTGTCATCAACATTGCTTGCGTTTTAATGCAAGATTTCAAAACTGCTCAGTTAACTTACACTTCTCCGAGAACTATGTTCATAAGTCAGGCTATCGGGACCGCAGTAGGATGTATTACGGCTCCTCTTAGCTTTTTCTTGTTCTACAAAGCATTTGATGTTGGAAACCCACATGGAGAATTTAAAGCTCCTTATGCGTTAATATATAGAAACATGGCAATTCTTGGTGTTGAAGGAGTTTCAGCTTTACCCCAACATTGCTTGCAGTTATGTTATGGGTTTCTTGGTTTCGCGGTGGCAGTAAATCTTGCTAGAGATCTTTCTCCAAAAAAGCTTGGACCTTGGATGCCACTTCCAATGGTAATGGCAGCCCCATTCTTGGTAGGAGCTTATTTTGCTATCGACATGTGTATTGGAAGCTTGATCGTTTTCATTTGGGGAAAGATTAACCCGAAGAAAGCAGAGTTGATGATACCAGCAGTTGCATCCGGATTAATTTGCGGCGAAGGGCTTTGGACTCTCCCTGCCGCTCTTCTTGGTTTAGCTAGAATACACGCACCAATTTGTATGAATTTTGTACGTTCTTAGACCCTATATATACAAGCTTCACCAAAATAGAATATGCAGATTCCCTTTGCTTTTCATGTTTGATAGAATCTATTCCGCAAGGGAACATGTAATAAAACTGTAAATAATATTTCAAAGGAATAACATGTCATGTAATAAAACTGTAAATATTATTTCAAAGGAATTGAAGCTTATAAAAAGACTTTCAACTATGCGCTCCATGAATATAACAATATGAAAGAAATTGTATATCTTCGGTCTATTTGACAAAATCGATTATTTTAGCGTTCATTTAAAAAAGCGCGTACCTAACTAAAAATTACTTAAATGCTATATTACATAGTTATAGAAAATAGCGTTTAGCGATATATAACTGATAAAACCAAAACTTGGAATCAATTGACTCCAAGCAAGGTACCATACCATCTCAAACATTGAAATGACTATTCTGAAAATTTCATAAATCTTTTGAGGTGAATTACAACTTTTGATAAATTATTGTGTTTTTCCGTAATTATGCCCAAAGTTCTTAATTTTCTACATCCAGTTCAATCAAAATTTTCCGGCGACATTTTTGGAAGGTAAAAAGTCTAGTGTCACCATTAGCATTGACTGAAAAGGTAAGTCAAGTCAATAGATAAGTTCTCTATCGTCACGTTTAGAATACAGGGTGCGGCTGATACGCGGTCGTTCACACACACCAACGAGTTTTCATTTTTTTTATTTTTTTGAATTTTTTTTTAGAAAATAAAATTATAAACTGTATTTAATTTCAAAATTAATTTTAAAAGAGTTACAATTTACAGATTTAATTCTTTTTAAAAAATATCACATAAAATAAATAAAATCATTAAAACTCTTAAATTCAACGGTTCTAATTATTTTATATGATATTTTTTAAGCAGAGTCAAATTTACAAATTATAATTTCTAAAATTAATCTCAGAACTAAATATAAATAATCTATTATTTTATTTTAAAAAAAATTAAAAAAAGGTAAGAGATCGTCCATATAAAGACCACGTCATAGTAGCATCACCCATACATCAGGATTTTATAAAATCTTGAGTTCGGTGAGCTCTAATGAAACATAATTAAATTGCTTGATTATAGAATTTAGAATTAAAAAAATGGGCAGATATTATTTTTGGTCATTATGCCTATAAAATTTGACTCATTCTCTAGTGGAAAATGAAAACAAAAAATTGCATTGACTTCGTCCCATGTGTTCTACATAACAAGTTGGAAGGACATCTCATCGATCGATCGTATAAAACAGAGAAAAATGTACAGCTGATTTATAATGGAGCAAGAAGAGAAAAATTGACAAACCATTATCATTATCCTATGCTGAAAATTCTATTAATATACAGAAATCTTATTCATGTGAGCAAATCTGAATTAGGCACAATAAAATCTTGATAGGGTCCTTGCATTGATCATGTTATGCATGTAGTGAACAAACATGATCAGCCTGTGACAATACCTGCCAAGACTTCGCTTTTACCCCTTGCGTAGATTGTATACACAAGCCGTATCGCGTCAAGCCATCCATCAAGGGATTCCCATGAATCAGCAATCTGAAGAATAATGGAGGAGATGTTAAATCATAGGGGTTCGTGATGTGAAAACAGGACGCGTCCCATTCCCAAAATTCCTATGGTATTCAGATTAAAGACCTAAATATTGGTTATCTGCTATCATTTACTAAAGAACAACAGAAGAAAAAAATACACTTCTACCTTCCTATGAAGTAAAAAATACACTTCTACCTTCCTGTTAATCTTGCAGCACATATCAAAGGAGAAAATGAATCCCGTTTTACATCATGTAGTATTGAAAGTAACTGGAAGATATCCAAATATGGGCTTTGCTTGATTAAACTCTTCCATTTCATATTTTATTGTTAGTTTGCCACAGAAATTATACCAAAAAGAATGAACTATATAAATGCCTTCTTTTATGACTAAGGGGGTTAACTAGTTTATTAGCTTGATCCATTGATTAGAGGGCAAATCTTTGATGGGCTCTAAACATATGGAGTACATATAAACATTTCCTGATTCAAAGAAAGACTAGCATTCAGAAAAATCTCACTACGCCATAGTGCATATCAGTATCAATAAGCTGAACTATGTTAGAAGCTACAGTTGCTATTATGCCAGCATGCTTGATCGTTGTAATTTAAAAGGCTTAAAGACATGAACTTTTGAAAGATAAGAATCTTGATCTAACAGCACCAATTTATTCCATACCATGTAAATTTCAAAATGAAAGTGAAAATATAATACCTACCAAGAAAAGAGGTCCGTTAATTGTATCAATGCAGAGGCCTGCGCCAGGTGGCAAAGTCAGATCAGCACATGCTGATACAGAAACAATATCTGGAACTTCAACTTTGATAGCCTTTTTGTCACCATTTATTGCGTCTGGTCTACCAGAGAGGCTTTGAGATATTTGCTTTTGGTCTAATTTGTTAACCTGCTGAGGAAATTATGAAACCAAAAAAGAAGCAAAGAAAGTGGTGAAAATTGGTCAGAGCTTGTTGTTTCCTGGAATCCCAAACCAATTTGTTTGATTGACAAATTTATAAAAACAACAGTTAACCATGTATTGTCCTTCAACTCAATCAGGAGTGCTGAGCATATATTTCCAGACCTAAACCGCGGCGGCGGCCCCCCCCCCCCCCCTCCCCGCTCCAACCAATCATGTTATACTCCCTCTCTTTTTTTTTTTATTTTTTATGCAGGCAAACTTTCATTTTTGGTGTTTAATTTAAATAGGTAAATTTACCTTAAATAGTGATCTAACGTAGAGAGTCAAGTCAAAGTTAAAAGACTAATTTAATCTTATAATAAATGGTTAACAACAACAAATAACATTACTCTTTAATTATGGAGGGTATGCTTGGGATAAATTGCCAAATTAAAGTAGTTTAACTAACTTTTTAATTTTTGTGAAAAAACAGTTCTGCCTATATAAATAAAACGGAGGAATGCTAAATTGAACCACATGAGACTTGCTATAATAGCATTAACCATTTTACTCACTGAGACGTGCTATAACTCACAATCCTTGCTGTGGAAACAGAAGTTCTCAGAAACAGTGAATCAAAGATGACAATGCATGTGAGGAATGTGAGGAAGCATATTTTGAAATGGATTCTCTTCAGCTCAATAAATCACTCTCTAATGGCATTCACTGATTCAAAGGGAGTAGAACTAGGCTTACGTGTAAGAGAGCTAAAGAATTCTACAATTGTCAACTTCTTTATGTTCTCAGGGTAACACACAAGGCAGAGGACTGAATTGCTGGAACTCCACTGAATAATTGTAATAAAAGCAAGTTGCATAGGTGGATGTTTAGAGTTTGGACCCAATAATATTCTGGCTAACTCGGACTAAAAAAGGGAGATTTTACTAGAAGAAATTAAGAAACATTTTGCCAAGAAGTTTTAAATGCTGAATATAAAGCTTACCTGTAGAAGACCTTCATGATTCAAAACAAATTGTGATCTCTTCCAGTCATTATGAGGTGCAATTGGTTGTCCTGCTGGTGGTGCAGTCAGATACCCAACTTTAAGATACGGTAAAGGTAACTGTCAATGATATTCTAGTCAGATATTCAGATATAGTGTGCAAAAGAATGATTATTCCAGGTGATCGAATGACTAATCAATTAACATAAAGACCATGTAATATCATAGAGCTCTCATGGTAAGTGTCCTGTGACATGGTATAAATTTGCGCAGTGCGTGTGTGTGTAAGATTTTTGCAACTAAGGCCTAGCACAAGCAATTTCAGGATTGAAAATCATAAAAAACAGTATTTAAAAGAATTGTAATACTGACCATAGAGCGTACAAGTCTCAAGGCACTGCTGTATACCTGTAATCATAAAATCAAAAGAAACTTTATACAACAATTCAAAAGTATTATCCTCTGACTTGAAGATGTAATGTTGAGTTGTATTTGGCAAAATAATACTACAATTGGTAACAACCAGTGCCAACAAACAAATAAAACAAGATTGTTATTCAATTTGAGAAAATTGATTGAGAAGTGAACCTAACACTTACAGAGTAATTTGGTTTCAATGCGTGAGCAGCTGCAATGTAGATCGCAGACTGGCTATACAATTCATTAGGGGAAACATCTTTAGGATTGGTTGCAGACCCAGTTCTTAATGTGTCTTCAGCTAATCCATACTGCATTTAGGAATATAATAAGTGAATTAATGTATCAACCAAGTCAAGAGGGATGATGATACAAGAATATAACATGAATGATAAGACAATAAATAAAGTTTCATTGACCGACAAAGTAAATAAGTACAAAATTAAGGTATTCCAATTGGAAAGATAGAACTGACCAAAACAGTACCAAGATTGTAGATTGCTCGGTGGAAATCAAATTGTAGTTGTATTGCTGCACGAAACTGCATTACAGAAGAAAGAAAGGAATCAAAATGACAGAAGTCACTAATACACATAAATCTTAGGAATCTCAAATGCCACATAACTTTGCTTCTTGTTCCTGTATACAATCATCCAAATAAACTTAATTCTCTCAAACAATTTTTCACCTTGCTAATAGCCGTTCTGACTATAGTTTGCTTTTCACGGGCAGGAACAATTGCACTAAGCTCCTGAAATTGAAAAATTAAAAAGTAAGCAAAACCACCAGCACTGGGATAAACTTGATATTCACTAAAATTAAGGAAGAACAAAATTTGGAACCAGAAGATATATATATTTGACTTAAGGTACCTGTAAAGCTAGTCCCCAGTTGTTAAGAGCCTGAAAAAATTTTCAAATATACTTAAGATCAATAATAGAGATAGACAAATCAAGTTGATATAAGGGTCGTGGGTAACTTCGGTATTCAAGCTTCATATGAAAACATAAAATCATTAGAACATACCTGGGGACTGTTCCAGTTAAGTTGGACAGCCTTTTCATAGTTTTTTGTCGCCTGCAAAATCAAATTACATAAATCACATTTTTAAAATGGCTGTCCAAAAGGACAATATGAATTTTAAATGACCAAAACAAAGAGCACAACCAAAACTCAGCATTTCCAATGTGCTTAACAAAGGATAATATAAGTATAGAAAAGGAAAAGAATTCATAAGGTAAGCTCATAGCTCCTACTAAGTTTAATAAATGTCAGGAACATTTAAAAATGATTAACATTAGATAATATGCAATGCAGAAATGCATACTAAACAAATCAAACATATCTGTGTGTGCATGTCTGTAAAAGAATAGTAAGATTGCATAGTCAACCTGCTTCCATAGTTCTTCAGCCTCCTTCGTACGACCACGCATTTTTGCACGATCAGATATTGCTATAGCCCAGTTATAAAAAGCCTGACAGGTAATCATCAAGCACAAATTTCATATCAGGATATCATTATGCAGATTCATAAGCAAACCAATGTCAATGTACCATTGTATAAACATATATAAAATATAAAGTTTGAGGTGTTGAGGTTCGTTTGCTATGACAAAATGCTCTAAAAGCACAATCAATGAAATAGGGCCCTTACAAAGTTAGACACGGTGATAATCTATGAACCTAAATTTCTACACAGCATCAAGCTAAGCTACTCGGTGCTTCAAGGGATAGCCAGTTATCTAATCTCCTTTATCTCAGCACTCTGGTTCCCAATCTCATTGGTTTGCTATGGCTAATCTATGGTACTCATAAATTGATCCATTGGATATTTCACAAGATTGTTTAGGCTAAGTTAATGCACACGTACATCATGAAGTGTTGGGCAGAGATGGGTAGCCTCGTCATATTTTTTGCAGGCCTCCTCCAGCAAAGCATCCTTAGAAGGTGAGGTAGAATCTGGACCAACATTATCTGCGCTTTCCTGCCAGCCAAAATTTTAATCATGTTAAAAGCATAAAAATGCGTTTCTATAAAAATTGATTTCTTAACATAAGGTCTACATAATAAAGGTGGTTTCAAAGCACAAAGTGAAACACAAATTACCCTCTCACATGCCATTGATGGGCAACACTTAATAGAACACATGCTAATATATTACCATTAAGAGCATTCCCATCTGCATATGCATGTGAAAACATACAGATATGCGCATAAAACACACATGAGAGCTACACGAGACTGCTATAATTGATTTACAGATAAAATATCTAGCATAACACTCACAGAACATGACTGTTGTGGAAAATCAAGTTAGCTAAACACCAAAGAACTGTTGATGCAGGAGCACTCCTAGTCCTAATTGGATTCCTAGCACAACTAGGATTTTATTTAATTTCCAATTTTATTTCAAATTTAAGTTAGTTTTCCGTTTTTGTAAGATCCCATATCGGATATTGATTGAGATTTAATATGATATATAACTTAGACTAACTAATTACTTAGTCAACTTAGGTTAACCATTTTAGGCCAGTGAATTTGGGCCTAAGTAGTTGACGAAGGCAGTTAGATGGATTATTTTAGAAGTTTGTGCGGTCATGCTCCGGTCTAGCTGTACTCATGTCGCGGCTCCTGGATTGGGCTGTGACAATAATGGTATCAGAGCCAAATACCAACAGGAAGTTCGGTGCATTGCCTGGTGAGGTTTGTGATTGTGTGTCACAACGAGTACGTTGGGTGCAAAAGGGAAAGTTCGTAAGATCCCATATTGGATACAACAACAACAACAACAAGCCTTAGTCCCAAACAAGTTGGGGTCAGCTGTATGGATCCTCTAACGGTTAAGCTCTCCAAACAGATAATAAAGAAGAAAGCCTAAGAAATACAAGAGCATTTAACACGATCCTTAGATA
>CATIWJ010298027.1:0-13477 GCA_949640765.1 Croton laevigatus
AGAGGGGGGTGAATTAGTGGCCTTCAAAAAAATTTAAGAGGAAATTAGGTGGTTTGAATAGAAGGATTTTATAGTGGTTCGGCTATAATCTCGAGCCTACGTCCATTTCTCCAATCCTAGAAAGGAATTGGGTTCCACTAAGCACCAATGGCAATTACAAGAGAGGTTTTGCAAGTTCACCTCAAAACTTAGAGTTTATAGCTAACTCCAAACTTTACAGAGAGTATACATAATAATGAGTTTAAAGCTAACTCACAACTATATGAAAACAAAACAAAAAATGTTGGATTTAAGGATTACCCAACAAACACTTATGAAACAAAGTAGATTGATGTAAAATGTATAGAGAATTGAAAATAATAGAGTGCAGGAGTTGTGTTGTACCTCTATCTTTGAATGTGAGGGTATTTATAGAGGATATTTGAAAACTAGCCGTTTGGAGCGTCAAGGAAATTAATTATTCTGAAATGCAGCAGGGTCGCGACCGAGACTAGTATGTCACGACCGAGACTCGCCGTTTCGGAGCGTCAGACAATGGCTCCAAAGTATTTTTCATAGGCCCAAAAATATCTTGGTATTTGAGTGGACTGACTTTTGTCGGGTCTCGATCGAGACATCATGGTAGCGACCGAGACTCTTGAATGGATCCAACGGTTATTTTTGAAAGTAGCGGGCGAGACTGATGAGAGACATGGCGTCGCGACCGAGACTGGTTAGTAGCGACCGAGACTCTTGTGCTGAAGCTGAGTAGCGAGTGAGACTTGGTCGAGACACCTGATTCGCGACCATCGCAGGAGCTTCTCAAAAAATTTTGTTCTGCGAGTCGCGACCAACCCGTAAGACAAGGAAAATTTTCTTTTGTTGAGTCGCGACTGAGACAAATTGGTAGCGGTCGCGACCTTTCTGCAGAATTGCTACATTGCTGTTTTTCTCTTTGATTTTGATTTTCATTGACTTGTCATGACAATATTTAACTGATAACACATTAAAACACTTGAAACATCATTAGTAACTTCACAAAATCAAGTATAAATTGGTCAAACAATCAAAACAATGGTTTTTGAAAACTAGGCACAACACAAAGAATCCTATAGACATCTATAAACAGCAGAGGAGTGAGACTAGCAAAAGCTCAATTATTAAGTCACCAATCTCACAATGATCGGACGAAGGAAGTCAGGGATCAAGAGCCAGGAAAGAGCCATAAGGAACAATTCATATGATAATATCAGCAAAGTTTGATGAGCTAAGTATACAAGCAAGCAAAAGAACGGCCAAGGAAGCGTTCTTGACCAACGAACTTGACCCAGAAGATGTCATTATTTCTTTCTCAAAGGAGGATGGATGTGACCAAAGGAACATTACCTACCCACATCGCGATGCCTTGGTTGTAGAGGCGGTCATAGTAAACTTCGCAGTAAAGAGGATACTAGTCAATGATGGCAGCTTGGTCAACGTTCTGACTTTACAAGCTTTTTCCCAATTAAAGATCAAAGCGAGTAAATTTCAGCAAATCAGAACCCCCATAGTCGGTATCTCGGGAAAGCCTATAAAGACCGAGAGCATCATTGAGCTTTTGGTTGAGTTAGGCAAATAGGAGTATATCGTATATGCAACGCTATTATCGGGCGACCCCTTTTAAGCAAAATAAGAGTAGTCACTTTTATCAGGTACTTCACACTAAAATGTATATCTCCTACTGGAGTCACGATAGTCAAAGGATGCCAGAAAACAGGACAGGAGTCATACTACACCACCGTGAAAGGAGCACAGCTTATTAACATGATCAAAATTAGAGGAGCTCACATAGCTTCCTAGGAAAATGTGGAGGCATTAGGAATACCCCTACCTCGAGGTGATCTCCTAGTAATTGATGAAGAGCAAACTCTAGTCCTAGAATTAACCTAGGAGAAATCCCAACCTCAGAACAAAGCGAAAGCCACAACGAAGGCGGTGGACAAATCATAGCCACCTACGGAGAAACCAAATAGAGAGGAGAGGTTCGATCCAAAGGATGGACATCCCTCATATGAACAAGTGGCAGCAGTGGAAGATTTAAAAGAAGTAACCATCCAAGAAGGCAAGGCCGTCAGGATAAGTACCAAGATGGGGAAAAAATGGGTGTTAATCAAGAATTTCCTCAAAAAGGAAGTAAACAGCTTTGCATAGACTTTAGACGATATCGTTGGAATAGACCCTTCAGTCATCATGCATAAATTAAGCATCGATCCAACCTATACACCAATGGTGCAAAAAAAGAGAAGCACTCGAAGAAGAAAAACATGGCCATCGAAGCAAAGACGTCCAAGCTTGAAAAAGTGGGCTTTATTGAGGAAGTAGATTACCCGAAATAGCTAGCCAATGTCATGATGGTCAAAAAGTTAAACAAAAATGGCATATGTACGTTGACTTTACCGACCTTAACAAGGCATGCCTGAAGGATACATATCCCTTGCGTAGCATCGACAACTTGGTCAATTCCACGGCAGGATACGCGATCTACTCTTCTATGGACGCGACAAGTGGCTACCATCAAATTATGATGGATTCGGCTGACGCTAAGAAGACCAATTTTGTCACTGAAAGAGCAATCTATTGTTATAGGGTTATGCCTTTCAGATTGAAAAATGCAAGAGCTACTTATCAATGACTAGTCAATAAGATGTTCAAAGATCAGATAGGCCGAAACATGGAGGTCTACATCGATGACATGATCGTGAAAAGCAAGTCTGTGGAAGAACACGTTCAGGACTTAAAGGAAGTATTTGATATACTCAAGCAATACAAACTCAAGCTAAACCTGAAAATTGCGCTTTTGAAGTACAGGCAGGAAAATTCCTGGGATTCATGATTTCGCAGAGAGGAATTAAGTCAAACTCGAAAAAAATTAAAGCCATCATAGACATGCAACAGCTTCGAACTTTACATAAAATCCAAATTCTTAAAGGGCGATTGGTGGCACCGGGATGATTCATGTCTTGACCCGCTCGACACTGCCTCCCGTTCTTCAAGCTGATGAAGAAAGAAAAAAAAGTTTATATGGGACAACGAATGCCAAAAGCCTTCGAACAAATTTAAGTCTTTTTATATACCTCCCTTTGCTGAGTAGTCCTATGCTAAAAGAGGTTTTATACCTTTATTTGGCAGCAATAGACGACACGATCGCATCAATCTTGGTGCGCGAAGATGGAGACAAACAACTACTCATCTACTACACCAGTAAGATGCTCAAAGGAGCCGAATTGAGATACTTGACGATCGAGAAAGTCGAATATGTGGTACTAATGAGTTCGGTCAAAATTCGACAATATTTTCATGCTCACACTATTTGTGTGAGAATAGCTTTTCCCCTTAAAAAGTTACTGTTCAAAGCTGACACCTCAGGTCGCATGGTATAATGGTCTATTCAATTAAGCGAATTTGACATTCGGCATGAACCATAAAAAATGCGGAAAGCCCAGGTACTAGCAGATTTCATGGTCGAGTTTTCAGGGCCGGGAACTACGTTGAAAGTTCAGAAACCGCAGACCCCACCAGAATCCAGGAGAATGAGACTTGGAGACTATAGTCGGATGAAGCCTTCAATCATGAAGGATCCGGTATCGGCTTAGTAATGAAAGGACCTTAAAAGTTGAGAATCAATTACGCAGTGAAATTGGATTTTAGCACCACCAATAATAGAGCAGAATACAAGGCTCTCATCATAGGCGTCCGCTTAGCTAAAGAAGTGTATTCGAATCTCTTTTCCGAGTTGAGGTTATTAGTCAGTCAAGTGCAAGGTACATATTTCGTTCACGATCCCCTATTACGACAATATTGGATGGAGGCAATAAGGTTACTCAAGTCTCTCAAAGAGAATAGAGCGACATATGCAGTTACCTTAATATGAAGAGAACAGAACATAGAGGCCGATACATGGGCTAAGCAAGTATCCAAAGGCAAGATTTATGGAAATTGCCTCTATGAGGTTTTAAGTCGACCCAGTATCGACATCACGAAGGTCGCTCTCCTTGTGGAAGAGGAGAATTGGATGACCCCTATCATCAAACACTTAACCATTGGAAAGGTACCTCAAGGTAAGGCCCAAACAACTAAATTCATCCATAAAGCCTTTATGTATTCCTTCCAAGAGGGAACCCTTTATATGAGGTCACTTTCCCATCCTTGGGCCTGATGCCTTGACGGAAGGGAATGCCAGTACGTCCTGAAAAAAGTTAACACTGGAATTGGGGGAGTGCATGAAGGCTTAAAAGCTTTGAAAAGAAAAATCTTGCTACTAGGATATTTTTGGCCGACTCTAAAGGAAGATATGCGGCAACATGTGAACTAATGCCAGCCCTGCCAAATCAACGGGCATTATTTACACCAACCTTCTCAAAACCTAAAACCCTTCAATAAAGCATAGCCTTTTGCTACGTGGGGAGTCGACATTCTCGGGCCATTCCCACCCTTATCTGGACATAAACGCTTTATGGTGGTAGCAATTGACCACTTCACCAAATAGGTCGAAGCGGAAGCCATCCTAACCATTACAGCCGCCAAGATAATCAGTTTCTTCAAAGTATCCATCATTTGGAGAATTGAAATCCCACATGATATAGTCACGGATAATGGGCAATAATTTGACAGCACCCAATTTTAAGAGTTTTGTGATGAGTGGAAAATCACGCTTTACTTTACCTTCGTGGCCCACCCCTAATCCCATGGACAAACAGAAGTTGCTAACAAAGCCATCCTTCAAGGAATAAAGAAGAGGCTGAGCAAAGAACATCACAATTCGGTTGTTAAATTGGGAAACGTATTATGGTTATACAGAATGACGCCACGAAAAGTGACCGGTGAGACACCATTCTCTCTAGTTTACAGATGCAAGGTCGTCCTCCCAGTGAAAACCAGCATGTCGAGTTATAGAATAGCCTATTTCAATCCCAATGAAAATAGCGAGGACATCAGAATAACATTGGACCTTATGGAGGAGGCAAGGGAAAATGCCCAAATGCATATGGCTGCTTACCAATAGCGATTTACCCGATATTATAACAAACGATTTAAATCCAACGACATAGAGGAAGGCGACCTGATATGGAGGAGAGCTGACCTTGCAAAAGGAAACGTTGGAGTAGGAGAGCTAAGTCCAAATTGGGAAGGCCCCTACAAAGTGGCGACCAAGATCAGCTCTGCCGCATTCAAACTAGTCAAAGCAGATGGGTCAACGGTTCACAGGACATCAAACGGATTCACTTAAAAGTGTCACGTAATATCTAATCTAATCGCACATATACTATAACTTATATCATGCATTCTATTAAAATCTTCCTTATTTTCATGATTAACGAACCGTTTGCTTTTGATTTAGTTTTGCAATCCCTTCAAATAATCAACGTCCCGTAGGTGCTCGAGCCAAAGGCACTAGTAAAAACCCTCCTTGAGGCACTAGGAATGTGAGAAGCTCGAGGGTGACTCCCTTATTGAATGAGCTATGAACATAAATATGAAAGATCGAAGGTGACTCCTTCATTGAATAAGTTATGAAAATGAAATCCTCTATGAGGTACTAGCAAAAGCCCTCTTTGAGGCACTAGGAATGAGAGCTAGAAAAGCCCTCTTTAAGGCATTAGGAATATGAGAACCTTGAGGGTGACTCCCTCATTGAATGAGCTATGAACGCAAATATAAAAGCTCGAAGGTGACTCATTCATTGAATGAGCTATGTAAATAAAGCCATCCACGAGGCACATACAAGTAAAGCCCTACTTGAGGCACATACAAGTAAAGACCTCCACGAGGCACACATAAGTAAAGACCTCTACGAGGCACATCTAAGTAAAGACCTCCACGAGGTACATACAAGTAAAGACCTCTCTAAGGCACATCATAGTAAAGACCTCCATGAGGCATATACAAGTAAAGACCTATATGAGGCACATACAAGTAAAAAACTCCATAAGACACATCTAAGTAAAGACCTCCCTGAGGCGCATACAAGTAAAGACCTCCACAAGGCACATACAAGTAAAGACCTCCACAAGGTATATCTAAGTAAAGACCTCCCTAAGGCACATACAAATAAAGACCTCTTTGAGGCAAATACAAGTAAAAACCCTCAATGAGTAAAGCCCTCCCTAAGGTGACCCGACCTTCTAGGGAAATAAAAGGACTGAAGAAAGACTTCCCCTTGAGACGACCTCAAAAAGAAGACCTCCGCACAACCTCATACAAAGCCCTCTTTGAGGTGATTTTACATGAAAAAAAAAACACTTCGGCAAAGCGACATATACTAAAATAAAAAGCTTCATACAAAGCACATCAAAAACAAAAGCCATGGCTCACAACAGAGGACCAAATAAATGTAACGACACCATGTTAACATGAAAACTAACACGACTTATCACATCTAAAACTCTAATATCTTTTAAGGTCGTAGTTACATCGCATTTGACATTTGATCTAATAGGATTGGTCTTACATTGAAGGATTTCGAATAACGCGCTTTGATGACAGCCTATATAAATCATACTGAATGAAAAACTAAACATCTTATACATCGTATAAAGGAACACATTAGCACAATGGTGCCCAACAACAACAATATACACAGCCCTAACATTCTCACCAAGTAATAAACCTATACATCATATGTAACAAGTAGCTTCTAAAAGACAACATATAACAAAAATGGAGAGCTTCAATACACCATATACAAGAGTCACATGTTGCACAACTCTCTGTAAAATCCACGTCCGTAGTGCGAAGTGTTACACAGGCCATTGAGGAAAGAAACTTGTTCCCATGATTGTAAGGACAGCACTTTAAAACATTGAACAAACTCTGGGGATCCTCCTTTTGAGTACCAAAATTAATAGGCTTATAACGAGCCCAAGAAAAATCTCCGATAACCTTCGGTGACACTGGGTAACTATATGTGCAAGACGAGGCCTCTCAAATCAAAATAAAAGGTTTAACCCTTGTACTCGGAGTTTCTTTTCCTCGCACAAAATAAGTATTCTATGCACATAAGCGACCTCCTGATGATTGCGACTCGCGGCAAACTCCAACTACAGTAAGCCCATATGAAAGTTCCTTCTACAAAAGTAGTCCTCCAGCCCATGTTGAAATATCGCCTCCAAGTTCCTCGATTGCCAGCACCTTTCAAAAAATCGGGTTACGATCGGGTGAAGCTTGATCCTATAATAAGGACTAAGGAAATGAGCAACAGACACATTGGCAAAAACAACATCACCATGGATAAGAACGCCTTACAGGTCAATTTAGTGTGATAAAGATCGCAAAAAGAAAATGCGGCAACCAGCGCTAATATCCGAGACAAAAGTTCAAAAGGAAGGCATTCCAACCGGCTAGAAGTAGTTTGCGCCATTAACAAAGAGAAGGGAAGTTAAGTATATTCAAAATAGATGATGCAGTATCCCACTTGCTCATATGATTTAAATAAATAAGGATCAAAGGCGTGTCCGTTAAGACGCAAAGACGCATGTCTTCTACTCCTCCTTCGCGACTTTTTGTTACCACAAATCATGGGCTCTACCTCTAAAGTAAAAGCCCGAACCATTAGTCCATAAGAGATCAGTAACAGTAGGCCCAATCAAAGAGCAGCCTCCTCCTATACGACTGGCGCATGCCTAACAAAGTAGTAATGACACCTTGCCACCCTCAATATAAGAACTTAACCGACCATCTCCAAACGGTCACAATCATGCCAAAAAACTCAAATGTCACACCGCTCTGCATATATATAGACAGAGATAACATTAGAAAACTCACAAGCACCCAAACTCTAATCTCTTTTACAACATCAATGTCGTCCCGATTTAGCCATAGCTCCCACAACTCGCCAAAACCTCATGACACAACTCACAGCAATTAGACGCGAGATAAAGGCATTGTTTCAAGGAATGACAGCACACACACTACTATCAAACATAAGAGAAACCTTAAGAAAAGACGACAACGAAGGGATACAGGGTTAATTGGACGAGATCCCCATTGAAGTAATAAACGAGTCCAGTGTGGTCAAGTTCCATACCAGACTCAAAAACCTGGCCTCACGCATTGCACAATTTGAAATGATAGTAGGGGATGTCGCCACTCTCACAGCATATCTTGCCAAGTATAAACAAGAATTAAAAGTCTTCTTTAGAAGAACCCTAACAGAAATACCAATAGCAGAAATAACACACTACACTAGGGGAATTGGCAATAACAGCTTACTACAAAAACCGAATGCAATCCTCGAATAGGTCATAGGTGAAGGCAATTACACCCCCAATGATGACACCGACGAAAGTGTAGCATCTAACATATGACTGGCATATGATAGCATAATAATGTAAATATTTAAGTTAAATTAATATGTATTTTCACTCATACGCTCAACTTAGTCTTGTACTCTCACACTCGCAGTCTAACTTTAGCCAGCACATAATGGCATAACAATGCGACACACAACATAATTTATTTTATCCCATACACTCAACAATATTATTTCCACGCAAAATAAGTTAGGTTCCAAAAAATGCAGTGACTGCAAACCTAACAACCAGTGAACAAGTCACTACCACTTAAAAGTTTATCACTTAAACCTTCAATACACAATCACAAATAAAATATATTCTAAGATCATTTAAAAATAATGCAAAGCCGTCATAAGAATGAATATACACATATAACAAATTACTCTTTACTAACATTTTGTTAGAAATTTACACATTTATAGATACGAGGAGCATGCTCCATATAAATATTAAGCTACCATCTACTATGCTAACCAACAGTTATCATCTTCATAGTTTCTATAGCTTCTCAACATGCGAAGGTAACCTCTGCATTGGGTGGACTCATAGACTCGATAACACGAGACTGGTGATGACCACACAACAGCGACTTTTCAAGAAGACGTATATGATACCAGTATGCTAATTCCCTTAATCAGTATGCAGTTAATATGATCGACATATCGACCCCTGCCCCGTTCATCTCATAGATAAGGGACGGAGGTCCTACCACTTTTAACATTGCTTCATAAGGAGCAGAACATTTCACCCCATCGCCACACAATGGCACAGTAGTTATACCGACCATACTCTCGCAAGCCTCCGCCTCCAAACAAGAAAGAGAACGAGTCCGAGATTCTCCCTAACCACAACTCAGGTGTGGAGGTATTGTAACATCCCAAAATTTGATAACACCAGAAGTACAAGTAGTCTAATATATGGAAAGGAATAAGGAATTTTTAATAAGAATTTATGAGAACGGTATATCATAAAAGGAATGTAAATGAATGAGAGAAAAACGGTAAATATAATGTAAATAAAAGGTAAATAAAGAAGATAAAGAAGTAGTAAATATGGTAAATATAAAGTAAATAAAAAATAAATAAGTTATAAGCAAAGTAGATAAATGATAAAGTGAAAGTAAATAAAAAGAAAAATAAGGAAATACATGAATTGTAAACAAATGAATAAGGAAATTGAGTATAAATGAAACATTCGGCAAATGTAGATACATATGATACAGTCTGGGCATGTGGATTCAGAAGAATCGCGGCGAAATTCGCTAAACCTCCGAAGTTAAACGTGCTCAGGTCAAGGTCAAAGTTAAGATGAGTGACCTTTATAGGGAAGTCGACCCTAAATACGTAAATTTGGCAATATGAATTACAATTAAGGCCCCGGGAGTCAACGGGACCTAACGAAAATTTTGGAAAAAGTCAAGGACTAAAATGTAATTTTTTGAAAGCTATGTAGAACCTTAATAATGTGTCAAATATGAAATCTTAAGAATAAATGAATCGCAATGGTGTAATTACGGTAGGTTCCGAATTCACATGTACGGAGAATTCCGTGAAAACACGAAAGTTAGACTGCAGGTTTAATCTAGATTTCGGGCATCAAGACGGTTTAATTTGTAAAAGTGTAAAACATAAAAAATGTTTCTTTATGTGTTAGCTTAATCTAAAAATAAAAACCATCTAATTTGGAATTGTATGGACGTAGATATGATCGAATAAGTAGACTATACGCAGGCTGCCTAGGGCAGTGCGACCTGGTCCGACGAGAAACGATGCTAGAAATTAATTATGGCTTGGACTGATATGGAATTTTAATACGATGTATGTTTAGATGTCTAGTTTCATTTGGCATAAGAATTATTGAATTTGAAATAGTATATGGTGAGTTATTAATGAAGAACGACAGTAAGGTCGAGTAAAGGCCCCAAGAGGACCTAAACAAAATTTCTTTAAAAGGCAAGGACAAGATTAGTAATGGGTTTTTGAAAGTTGTTAATAGTGCCTATATTTGACCTTACGAGTGAATTCGTGAGATTAATCGGGCAATAGCATTATTAACGCAACACCACAATTTCTCTCGAAAACATACGAATAAAGAGTTATAACGAAAATTCTATAGAAGGACCTAATTGTAAATAACTTATCCAAGGAGGGAGTTATTGGTAAAAGATAAAAATTGAATAATGATCTTGCCCATCAAGGAAAATTTTATGAGGTTGACACTTGGTGCGACCCTAGCCATCGAATATAATAACTTAATTAAATGACAACCGTTGGATCGAAAATTAAATAAATAAAAAATAAATTAAAAATATAAATAAACAAAAAAAATGAAGAAAGAGGGGTAGCATGCCAGCTGACCCCTTCATGGGAAAAGAAGAAAAAAAAAAGAAAGAAGAGAAGAAGAAGAAGAAGAAGTAAAAGAAGGAGAAATCAAAGGGTTTTTGTTAGGGAAATTAAGATCCTAATGGTAAGTAATTTCCAATTTTTGTTTGTTATTTTGATAAGTTATTAAGGAATAAATAATGAAGAATAGTTTGAAATTTCTAGTATTTATATATAAAAGATGATGAATATAACTAAACTTATAGCAAAATCAAAACTGCATGATGACAGTGTTAGAGGTTCTGTTTTGTGTGGAATTTTGAATATGTTAGAGATGAAATTTGAGGAAGCTATAAGAATAAAAATTGTTCCCTTTTGTCTTAGCTAACAAAAGAGACTAGAATCACCTTCTTTGACTTGTGTAGTGAAAGATATGGCCGGAATAGTAATAGTCGTGCAGGTTGCTGTAAACAGGTAGGATAATAGGGTAGACCGAAATTCAACCACTTATTAGATCATGGAAAAGACTGAATTTGAGGAAGTGTGAAACATGAAATAGTAGGTTTATATGTCTAATTTATTCCTGTAAAAAAATTTTGGCAGAAATTAGTTATGTAGAAAGTTACACCTAAATAACTGAAGAGTGTGTCTTGTGTATGTCTAAAATTAAAAGTGAACTTTAGTCAGTAATTTGTTTAGTCTAATGACATAAATTGAGGAAGATGTAAGAAAAAAAATATTCCCCTATATGTTATTGAACTTTAGAAGTTAGAAGCAACTTAATTGGATAAGTAATTAAAGAGATAAAGCTGAAATGGTAATAAGCGTGCAGACTGAAAATTGAAATCAGAATAGAACTGAACCTATAACTTTAGCTTACAATTTGAATATGTTATTAACATAATTTGATGCTGTGGTAGAAGACAATATTATTCTGCATATGTTAGCTAATTAGAGGATCAATCATTTTAATTAGACTAGTAATGTAAAAGATGTGATTGAGTCAACGTGCTATGTGCATGAGAAATAGGACAGACAGTCTAAAATAGAAGTAGCGTCAGAAATTCTATACGACCCGATTAAATCTGGAACTACTATGAATAACCTTATATGTGTAGTTTAAGCAGAAACAAGAATCAATTTAATTAGAGTTATACAATTAAAGTTATAAATAAATTAATGTAAGGTGCTCAAGATAAAATAAGTAGCTGGCAAGAGGAAATTAAAGAAAGCTTGTGATTTTGAGTTTTATTGTGCCTATAGAAGTGTGAATTTTATTTGCAGGTGAAGTGTGGATATAAGGATGTTGCCTAGAAGTGTTTGTGTTGTGTATTGCGAACTGGTTACTATTTATCAATTTTTGGGGAAAATTGAAGTATAGAGGAAACTCTAGCGAAATTTCTGTAAAAACAGGAACGTAAAATGACTAAATATAAGATAAACTGAACAAAGTTATTTATAATTCGTAACGTTCCACTTGGGCCTCATAAGCACTATATTTATTACTTAAAGTCTCGGATATTTTATAGGAAATAGATTATGGGTATTTTTACGAAATATACAAATAAAGGCAAAATCGTAAAAATACTATTTATTTGATAAATCACTATTCATATGGTCAATTTTCAAAAATGGATATATGTAAGTTATAAACGTGCAAAAATAATCCGATGATATCAAAGTAATAAGCAAAAGTTAAAAAAAGAACCATAAACATTTATTGAACATACGTAAGTATGTAATATATACACGTTGAGTAAGAGATCAAAATATAAGTTAAGCATATATTAGAACATATGGAATTAATAATTTAAGATACGTAATAAAGCATAATAGTGAATGGAAAACTAAATAGAATTTTGATTATGTTTGCTAAGTTAGATTGCGGGGGAAAATTCGGACAGTCAAAGAACATAGAATGCAGCCGACGAACAAATCAATGTCAAATCAGGTTTGGTACTTTACTCTTATTTTACTATATTTAATATATGTGCTATGCTATGAAAATGTGATGTGTTGTAACAATGTTGTGCTATTGTTTGCCATATATATTGCCATGTGAATAATAAATATGTTAAATTGAACCAAGTAAAAGTAAAGTACCCACTAAGCGTAATGCTTAGCAAGTTTAGTGTCTACTAAACTTATTGGTCAAGGAAATATGCACCAAGGACCAGAATACTTAAAATTGAGTCAAGCTCACCAGAACACGTAGATTGGCATATACTGTGAGTACGAGCTAAAAGGTAAGAAGACCAACAGATCAAGGAAAAAAAAAATTTTCTCAGATAATGTTCTGTATACCAAGTAGTATCAAATGTGGCATGATGCGTCCTAGCAATACTGGTAAGTGTACTAGTCGATCAAATAGTAAAGGACTTAGAGTCCCGATATCGTATCCCAAGAGACCAAAGTTTAGAAGCCAATTTCACTACTACTATTACTGTTATTTAAGAAATAGAATTAAGTTGATAAAGCGAATGAACAACTGTTAGAGAAACAAATATATGATTAAAAGGTTATGATCCACACTCCCCCTTGACTTATCAGGATGCACAGTTAATAACAAAACATCAAAATTGATATTGGTAGGTTTTCTTAATTAAAGCCAATTTATCCTATCCGGAAATAAATTCTCAATTTGTGCCTAACTCCTATCCAGAAAATTAGAGCAAGAATCGCATAAATTAAAACCTAATTTAATAACTCTCCTATCAGAAAACAAGTTAAACCCACAATTCAACCTAGGCTTCTATCAGAAAACACCTAAATTAAATTGTTATGCCAGAAGTATAAAATCAAGAATGAAATAAATCAGAATTCAAAACCTAATCTTCTATCAGAAAA
>CATIWJ010298158.1:0-10986 GCA_949640765.1 Croton laevigatus
TTGGTATTTATAGGCAAGAATCTCCTGACATTCTGTCATGGTACGGGTTGACAATTTCTGACATTTTCTTGGTACTTTCAACGGCTTTATCGGCGTACGGTTCTGTACTAGTTCTGACATGCCAGTCTCAAGTCTGCTTTTTAGCGCTTTCAGGACCGATATCTTGGATGGAGGTTCTCTGGTATCGGTCAAGTCAGTGTGGCGATGTGGCCTTCGGATATCGGGTGATAGTCCGATGTCCAAAGTTCCATTCGACCGAGTGATCCGTAAATCTTTAAACCGAACCGACTGGTTGTGGGATTTGACCGACCTATGCCAATGGTTTAAGGGAACGGTGTTATCACTAATTCTTTGTTGAGTTCCTCCATTAGTGCTAATTAAGACTGACCGTTAATTTCTTGAAAAATGAATTTGGAATGGATAGGAACTAATGCAAATACAAAACAAAGATGTGATCTATAAATTTTAGGGCGGGAGGCTTCGTATATATAGTTGTTTAATTTCCATTTAGTGTACATGAAATTGCACCAACATAATAACATTTGTACAACTATTGATGATGCTCATTAATTAATTTTTTTTTTTATACTAATTTTTATTAAAGAAAAATGATGAAATAGAGAATCAAAATATAGATAAAAAAGAGATGGAACAAAATTTTATACTGATCTATAAATTGTAGTTGCAAACGTTATAATGTGAATTTTTGAAAGAAAATCAATCTGACTATTGTCATGTGTTTTCTTTTTTACCACATCCTAGTTGGTGATCTTAACCACAAATTAAAAAGTTTATAAAAGTCTTTTATTAATGTCTATAAAAAGTCTATAAAAATCCATCAAAGTCCATAAAAATCTACAAAAGTAAATTCTTCGAAGACATTCAGAAATTTTAAAAACTCTACAAAAAGTCTTTAAAAATCTAAAAATGTCTTTGAAAGTCATTCTTTAAAAAAGTCTTTAAAAATCATTAATTCTCCTAATTGAATACACCCCTTAGTATGCTCTAGTCTAGCTATGACTCTTAAATTAGTTATCTGAAAATGACTATGAACTTGAATTTTTAATCAACCATATCACATTACCTTATTTTATGCATGTTTAATTATTTTATGCATAACGCAGGAGGGTTCGTATTAGTTATAATTATTGTTGGAATTATAAATTTAAATTATTATAAAAATAGAATTTCCTAAAATTTACAAGTACTTAAGAAAAATGTAATTTTTAGGAAATTGTTTTTTGAATTAATTGAATTTAATTATAATAGAATTAAAATTATATATAGTACTCTATGAATAATGGACCTTTAATTAATTAGCAGCCCACTCGATTACAGAAGTTAAAGAAAAAAGATGTTGCTTCTGACCATCTATAGATACAAATTCAAAACGCTACTTGTTTTCCATTAATTTTTTTTTTTTTCCTTTTTCTATTTTTTCATACTTATCAAACTCCGCCGATCTTTGCCAAAAAAATAAAAAAGAAACTCCACCGTCCGAATATTTAATGGAAAAATCTTCACATATCTTACCATATTTGTCAATTGTTGTTTCCAAGGGTAGAAGTCACATGCTTATGTTAGAATATTTAATTGAATACTTACTTAAGCATTACGTGTAGCCAATTCAGAAGAAGACAAATTGAATTGAACAAAAAATTTACTACTATTATACTACCTCCAATTTTTTCAATTCTTTACGTTTCTATTTTTAGCAAATTTTTTTAATTTTTTACGTTTCCTTTTTGAGTAAGTAGGTTTAATTGTTTATTATTATTTTGTATTGGTATTGGTAAAAAAATAAGTATTATAAAAGGTTTTTGGCAAAAAAAAAAAAAATATTATAAAAGGTTGATAATTATTTATTATTATCTTATATTAGTATTAGTAAAAAGTAGAATTATATTAGTATTTATATTTTTAGAGTGTAAAGAAATGAAAAAATTGAAAATAGTATAAATTAACTCATAAAAATGTCATGAAAGTTTTGAAAAAAAAAATAGTAGTCTAAAACTACCTATTAAAAACCACCTACAACTTCAAAATCACCAAGAACTCTAAAAATCGCTCAAACTCACGGGCAATTGTTGATTAAACTAAAATCATTTAATCAATAAATCATAAATCAAAATGGGAAAGTCGGAGGTTGTGTTTGGTTAAGTGGAAAATAGGACACCCCACAGAAATAGAGGGAAAACGAAGAAGAAGAAAGCGAAAAAAAAAAAGGGGGGGGGACAAAATGGCTTGGATTGCCTGGAAATATTATGATGGTGGGTTATATTGGGTTTTTTTTAAATAACCTAAATCACTTTATTAATTTCTTGACTAAAAATTTTGATAACAATTCCTTGGTCTTCTAATTCTTGAGAAAGGCTTCAGAAAATAAATCAGCCTCGTGCAAGAAAGAAGACAAAGACCCAATCACTTTTATTTTTCTATTTGTAAAATCCCATCATTGTTCGAATTAGATTCTTCTACTGCATTTTTAACAAACAGTGTTCTTGGATTGATATAGTTCGTTTTTCTTCGACATCAACATTTTTAGTATTACTTTATCAAAAAAAAAAAACATTTTTAGTATTATTGTTCTTCTGTTTCTTCTCAATTTTTAGTTCTTATTTCGGAATTCTAACAAAAGAATTGATTTTGATTTTAGAAAGGTTGTTTTAAAAACTAGTTTATCCAATTTGGTTTATTATTAGCAAAATGATACATTTAAGAGGGAAAAAAAAAAAAGCAAAGCAATATGCTAGAAAAACTAGATAATTAATCGATAGATCAAATAATATTTTAGCATTTTTGATAAATATATATTATTTCAATCAAATTTAATATCATATTTATAGTAAAAAGAAAGAAATAATTTAGATGAAATATTAATGGTTAATTTTCATTATGGTTTCTTGTGAAAAATGATAAAATAACATACTACCTCCATTTTTTATTGTATGAGACTTCGCACTATTCATTTTTCTTTTTCTACATTATTTTCTTTCAATTTTACCCTAACAACTCATTTCCACTTAAAAAGTGAATCCCACATACTTTTCACCACTAACTCACATTAAATCAATATAAAAAGTAGACCCCATATGCACTAAAATTCAAATTTTCCTCACTAAAAGACAAGGGACAAAATGGTCAAAATACACCCAAAAATACTAAAAATCTCAACATTTTAAAAACTACCCTTCAGGAAAAAATTTCATACAATAAAAAACGGAGGTAGTATTTTTTTTAAAATACAAAAATAAATTAATAAATTTTAAAAATATGTAAAAAAATTAGTCAATGAAAACACAAGGACATAATCATAATTTTTTCTTATAACAATGATAAAGAGGAAATAACTAAAGTATATCATCCCCTGTTTTATTTTTATTTTAAAATAAAAAATAAAATACTACTTCCGTATTAAAAAGATTAAGACTTGCACTATTTACTAGCACTATTTATCCAAAATTTTCTTCACAAAATGCCCCCAATAAAGCAAATTTTGTGGGCCCCAAACGGAAGAGAGAGAGAATGAAGAGTTTGGAGAAATATTCCGGCCTTCTTACCCGCCTTTATTCTTGCAAAAAGGACAATTGAAATCTGACCTTCCATCCTAACCATTCCTAACGTGCTTTCTTCCTTTGGCTGCAAATTCAAATTAAGGCGGGGATGTGTTGAAAGAGAGGGGGAAACTGTTGGCACCTTATGCACCCAAAATTAGTACTTTGTTTCTCCCTAAATCCAAAAATTTCTGAAAATTTTAAAAATCCAAACTTTTGAAAATACTTGATGATTTAAACAGTTACACACTATTAAATGAATCTTTAAACACAACAAAACATCATATAAAATGGATGGGGAAGAACCAGAAGGTGCTGCAACCTTTGGTGTTGTTAGGAAATCACCAAAATTCTTGTCATTAATAAGTAGAAGTCAATTGCTTGCATTTGTTCGCCAAAAAATGAAAGAATGTGTCCCGACCAAAGAATTCATGTCAGAAGTTGTGACCAAGTTCTCTATAAGTAGGGCAACCTATTTTAGGATATTGGCAAATACGAAGAACTTTCATTCTGCACCCTTTGCAACCAATATAGCTGAGTAAGTAGGGGTGTCAAAAGCTGATTCAACCTGTAAACTCGACCTAAAAATAATGACTTTGGGTTGAGATTTTCGACATGTTTAATTAAATGGATCGATATGAACCTGGCATAAAATTAAATGGGTTAGATTCAGATTGAAAAACTCAACCCAAAAAATACCTGTATAACCTGATTACAAAACAACATCGTTTTACTATTGCCTAAAACGACATCGTTTTGTTTTAGGGTTCTCTATAACCTTCTACTGCTATCCTCTCTCCACAACTACTAAAACTATGTCGTTTTACTTAAATTAGACCAAAGAAAAGGGAAAATATTAGGGCAGCACTATTTCTTCTCTTCCTCTCCTCGAGTTTCTCTTCTCTCTCCGTCCAAATAGTACACCTCCTCTCACTTTGCTTCCACCATTATCACCAACCGGTGACCAAACGCCTCATCTCCCTCCTCTCCTCTCTCCATTTCTTGTTAGGAGTGTTCACAAAATGAACCAGACCGAAAAATGGACCGGAACCGGACCTGGACCGAATCGGATCGGACCGGACCGGATGGATTAGGTCCGATCTCCGGTCCTTAAATTTTTGGATTTTGGTTTTTCGGTCCGGTCCGGGTAATTTATTCTGATCTTAGATTAGTAGCACCAATTCATGATCCATGCTGGATTACCCAAATATAAAAAAAAATGTATAAAATACGCACTGAAAACAAAAGTTCTCAATAAAAACCAAAATATAACAATAAAATTCTATAAAAGTTATAATTATCCGGGTTGCATGGTCAGACTGGAAAAATCCGGGTTTTACCCGGACCGGACCAAAAAACCGAAATCCAAAATTTTAAAGACCGAAGACCGGATCTAATCCATTCGGTCCATCCAAAAATAAAGGACAAAAACAATTACAGAATTCAATATATAACTTATTCTGATCTTAGATTAGTAGCACCAATTCTTGATCCATGCTGGATTACCCAAATATAAGAAAAAAGTATAAAATACGCACTGAAAACAAAAGTTCTCAATAAAAACCAAAATATAACAATAAAATTCTAAAAAAGTTATAATTATTTGGGTTGCATGGTCAAACCGGAAAAATCCGGGTTTTACTCGGACCTGACAAAAAAAACCGAAATCTAAAATTTTAAGGACATGAGACCAGATCTAATCCATCCGGTCCGGTTCGATCCGGTCCTTTTTGTGAACACTCCTAACTGTATGTTCCAGCACACCATGCATTCCCATTTTAACAATGTAAATATTCTTCTAAATTGATGTTTAAGAAGTAAATTTAATTTTTTTTTTGGCTTTGTCTTCATAATTCTAATTACATTTACAGAGGAAGAGAACTGATCTATGTTTTTCTTTATTAGATTTGTTTTCAATTTTTGAAGAATTTCTGTTTTTGGATATGTATTATGTGCCTATATAAAGCATTTTTCATTTGAATCTATGAAAAATTTAGTATAAGTCCCTTCTTTTTTTTTTTTTTCACCAAAGTCATTCATACAAGTCCATTTTTATATTTTCTTATTAATTATGACTTCATATAAAAATTATATAGCTTTCGCTGACCGCAGCCACTTAGCCAACAAGACATTAGAGCATTTTAAATTTGGTAAATGTAAATTTTAAATTTGGAATTTTTTTTTATCAACAAAGTGGTTATTTTGGAAGTCCTTGGCTTGGCTGGCAGGTGATATATTGGACAAGCATTTTAAATCTCTATCCTTCAAGAAGCTTACTTACTAGCAGATGGGTACCAGCCAAAAATCTAAGAGTGGTACAGTATGCTCGATCCAGAAGAAAATGCTAAAGCTCTCTCTGATATATTTATATACTTTGCTGTATGTATGATTTAATGACCATTATTTACAGATGTTATATTTATAAGGCCTTCAATGGGCCTCCAGAATTATTCATAAGCGCTATGTAATTACAAGACTCAATTACTTCTTCAATACATCACTAGCATCCTTTCTACAACGGATGGGAATTGGAGTGGTAGAGAAACTCTGCTGCTTTTCTGAAATTTTAGCTCTCTCTTTATCTTCATTAGACTCTTCTGGGGATGATGATCCGAATATTTGCACCGACAAGCTTCCAACTGCAAGTAAAATTGACTTTAGTGAAGGGTAATTCTATTTATAAAATCATAACTAGCACAGAATTGCCTAAATTTGAGAGCAGAATTATTTGTCCTAGATGAAAACCACCAACTGTATAGTAATGAATCTAGAAATTGGAAACTTTTATGAGTCAAATATGTAGCATTATAATAAATTCTATCAGTTTCTTGATTATTCCAGAGAATTGAGAGTTCATACTCTAAACCAGGATAGACTCTAGTCCAACAAAATAGCAGGAAAGATCAGCAGCGGAATCCCAACAATTAAATCAAAACAAATCAAAATGGAAAATTTTTGTAGGAACGTTGTTCATATAAGATTTGCAACAGTTTTATCATCAAAGTTTGGCAATCACAAAAGAGAATAATAGTTAAAGAGGATAGAATCATAGAAACTAAGTTTACCAAGCACAAGAGCAGCCCCAATCCAACCAACAGCACCCCATCTTTCACCTAGGAGGAACCATGCAAAAGCAGCACCCCAGACTGGTTCCAACCCATAAACTATTGCAGTTTCAGTTGCCGATATATCACACATGGCAGCCATCTGCACAGTCAATAAATTCTGATTAGCAAGCTACAATTTTATAGGAAGAGCGAGAAGTAAATTTTCCTATCAAACAGGGAATCTCTCAACATCATAACGAAACCTTTTAGTTTAGGTCCATTTTGCTGTTCAGTTTGTGCATAAGATAGGGTCACTCACCAACAACCTTCACGTGAAAAAGTGAAGTAATGGCAAGTAAATCTGTTTTCTAGAGCTTTTGGAAATCTAAGCAGGACTGCAATGCAACTATCTAATCAGAAAAGAATATTCACAAAAGTGACAACTGCAAATTTTTTCATATCATCCTCAGAGTCCAACCTGTTTCCAGGATTGACCACATGCAACCACAAGCTTAGTTTCAGTCTTATTAATTGTTTTTTATATTTAAATTCTATTTATATAAAATAAATTATGTAAATAAGAGCAATAAAAACCAATAAGTTCACATATTGCCCGCTTCTGTTGTTCCTTAGTTTAAGAAAAGTCCAATTGCACAAATAACGTGGTAGAATGGATATGTTGCAGAGGGGAAGACATGCACGGAGCTATCCCTCTTTGAAATTTTTATTGTTTCTACGAAGAATACCTCTATCCACAAGCATAGCCCAGTAGAAAATATTCCCGTGTAAATTGCAGGTATCCAAGGAAAAGAAATCGTCCAATGCCAAATCATTGTCCAAGTCCATGATGACGGGTCCAAAGTTTGAGTGCCATCAAACTGGCCTTCAACCAAATACCATATCATCGAGAAGAGAGCAATAACACACACCTAAATAGAGACAATCAAGATTGTTCAGACCATTGATGAAGACACACTGGCTGCAGTGTTCTTTACCAGACATACGATACTTCACATACCTCGTATCCGAGGACAGGTAAGAACTTCTTTTTGCTTGTGCTTCTTGATATATGTTCAGTTCTCAGCATATGAATGCCAAAAAACACAGCGCTTAGGAAGTTCAGTAGGTCTCCAATCTGAGAAGTGCAACAAATCCCATATCCACATGAAATGAAATTAAGCTTTTTAATGCATTTGAAATTCCAAACAGCAACAAACACAAATTACTAATAGGTAACTGGAAAAACAACTATTAAATAATATAAATAGGACTTACACAAGGAGGAGAACCACTAGATTCAAGCATTCCAACTCCTAAGATGGACATGAGAGCTCCGAACCAAGTACGGGCAGGAACTACAGCTCCCAACATTCCATCAAGCAGTGGAACTACAATTACCTGATATACCCAAAATACACCAAATATTTTACCTTCAGTTACTTCCATTGAGCAAGAAGCTCTACTCATACATCAAAAGATTAATCGGGAAACATACAGTGAAAGTAGATATAAAGGATGCACGCCCAGCATCTGACGTCATAAGTCCAAGTGCCTGCATTAAGTATCCTAAACTAACCCAGAAACCCAACTCGATCCCTGCAGTACGAGTTTGGGCATCTGGCCAGGCTCGAATAACAAATGGAATGAATGGAAAAGCAGATACAGCAAATCGTACAACTGTAAAGGTTTTTGGATCCACAATGGCTTCGATTTCTTTGACAACTGGAATGTTGCTAGCTACAACATGAATATAAAACAGAGTTGAAAATGAGAGAGGACCTTTGCTTCTGTAGTAACTAAATAATGAATCAGTTATAATAGCCAGCCCCAATAAGGCCATGACTTACCCCAGCTTTAATCAGATTCTAGTAATTTTGTGCATGCCATAACAGAAATTCCTCAGAAGTAAAGACCAAGACTTTCATTTCCTTTTAGGAAATGTTTCCTGATTTGGATTTGAAGTGATCAAAATATTTGCTCTCATAATTTCCAACTCTTTTTGGAGTTCATGAGTTTCAGAGTTTCAATGTATTACTTTGTTGCACTTCCAGTTGTTTTTGGTTCTTTTTTTTTTTTTTTTTAATATTGCAATATGATGTTATTAACTTAGGAACTAATCAACTGTCCTTATTGATTTAAGCAGTTCAGCGGAAAGGCTACAAATTCTTGCGGTTTCTATAGTTGCGCAATCCTATATCGTGTAGTTCCCTTTTCAAAATTTTCTTAGCAATCAAACAGAAAATACGAAAATTTATAAAAACTAGTTAAGGTAAAACGAAAAAGTCGACTAACTTACCATAGACAAAAGTGAGGACATTGAGCAAAATGATGCTTCTAACTTTCCTCGATGAGAACAGTACCTTCCGCCACACTGATTTCTTTCTAAACAAGGCCTTAATCAGTGTCAATTTCTTTCGCTTAGACCCACTTCCATTTTGATTCGCGGACACCGAATTGACCAAATCGAGATCGTTTTTCGCTTTGATACTAAATCTGCATCGTTTTTCCGAGGTTAAAATATACAAATTTGTTGATTTTCTTCCCGAATCTGAACTACAGGAGGACGAAGAAGGCGAAAAGGAAGAAGAATCGCGCGAAGAAGAGAGAGCAGTGAGACGATGTCGTTTTAAGGAAGATAAATCGAAAGTGAAAAAGATATGAGAGTTCATAGGAGTTGATAAAGAGGAATCAGTGATGGTGTTTAATGGCCATTTACATGGCGGTAAAGAAGCCATTACTGAACTTTGGAGTTCTTACGGGATCTTTCATATCCTTCTCCATTCAACACTTGTGTTCGTTGGCTCTTTTATTCATGTCATTTTTTATTACAGCCATCACATTGATCAAAGTATCGGTTATCTGTTTAAATCGGGATCGTTGGATCGACCGAGAGAAAATAAAAAATTAAAAAAAATGCTAACTTAATTAAATATTGCTTTTGGCTGCGACGTAAAAAACACGTGACGAAATCTGTGGTGGTGGGCTATGTTTTCAAAAATGGAAATTGTTGCCAATGAAAGTGAGGGATGCATAGTTTTATGTAGTTTTTATACATAAATTTGTACGTTATTTGTATATTTTTTTCGAAAAACAAAAAAGACTAAATTTGGTCCATGTGATATAACTTATTCAATCTTCTAAAATATTTCATCAATAACTTATTCAATCTTCTAAAAATATTTCATCAATCTACTCTCAAAACTTAAATAGTAGTTTATCTTTTTTTTTTTAAATCCCTCAAAACTTAAATATCCTAATTTAAAAAATTTACACAAAATTTTTTAAATTTTTTATCATAAATGACACTTTGTTTTTGTTGAAAAATCAATCCAAATTCCACGTTAAAAAAATAAAGGAGAATAATAATCTAACTTTATTAATAGAGAGCCTTTTGGGAGGTGCCCAAAAACAAATTCGTACGGAATTGGTCTAAAGTGGACAATATCATACTAATATAGAATTACGGTAGTATTTATAGTCCCAATAGTTTTATTAATCTATAATCAATTAATTGTAAATGTCTCTTAATTAAGTTTTTTCTTCATCAATTTATTTTCTCCCCCTCTTAGGCTCATACTGCTCATCTTCAAGTACATATTTTTTTTAGCTGTTGAATGTGACAATCAAATAGAAAAAAAAAAAAAAAGAAGATGAGGTAGCAAATGGTGGCAGAGTGCATGGAGGGAGATAATTCGTTAATCTTGTTTCGTTTTGTTTCCATTTCCATGGATATGCCCTCATCGATTTCCGCTGTCAATTTGCTTGCGTTTCGTTTCCACCCATCTTAGTTTTCTTTTGTAATTTTGTTTGTATTGTTTTCGTTGTTAGAGCATCTAATCTACAATTTAAAAAAAAAAAAAAAAGGATTCCATCATATCTAGTTTTCTACTTACCAAATAAAAAATAAATAGAAAAGATTTTTTGAAAAATCATCTCCAATAAAAACCCGTCAACTTGATATGCCAATTAACATTAACAAAACATTATTAATAAAATGAATGCTAGACAATGTCTAATGCAGTGGAATAATCAACAAAAAATTCGAACTCTATTAAACAATTCAATCAAACAAGTAAATAAAGATTGATCACTAATACCGGATTAGCAACTGTCGAGATCCGTTGATTCGTGAAGCATGCCGAACAACGACATTTCTAAACACCGTTGAGATGCGAAGCAAATATCGGTATTCAAGACTTCAAAGTTCAAATAAAGAACCTCTGGGAAAAACAGAAAAAATAAAAAAAACCAACACTCCTTTGCAAGACGGCCATGGCCTTTAAATAGAAAAGAAAAAAAACTCTAATCTATTAATCTAATTTACACCTTCTATTTTTAAAATTCTAATTTATTAATCTAATTTACACCCTTTATCAATGTCTATA
>CATIWJ010298189.1:0-17145 GCA_949640765.1 Croton laevigatus
ACTTTTATCATACATGTGTTGTATTCAAAATATTTATTAAAACTTGGTATTCTTTTATAAAAAATATACTTATATCAAATATTTTGTATTTTTATAAAAAATATATTTATCTTAAATAAATACGATATTTTTATCAACATAGTCATAATAAATATTCATAACTTATTCATCAAATATTTTTCAATAATATTATCAATATTATTTTTCTTAAATCATATACCTTTCATAAATTATTTAAACCAACATTAATTACATAATATTTATTAAAAACTCTTTTATATAAAACTTGATTTTCTTTAATCATAAATATTCTTATTTCGTATTTGATTTTATTTCTTTGTCAAAATTATTTTAAAATTTTACTTTATATTAATTTCTCAAAATTAAATATTTAAAATAATATTTTCTCAAAGTATTTAACAATTGTTATTTTCTCATATAGTTAAACAAAAGATACTTTATTATTATTATTTTTTAAATAATATTTTCTCAAAATGTTTAATACATAATAATTTTTCAAGATATTTAAACTCTCTTTATTTATAAATCTTTTTCGAAAAATATTTCTAAAGTTATTTTAGGTATTTAATCTCTCTAAAAATAAACTTAAGTTCTTTTAAAATAATCATTTTCTAAAACATTTATTTTCTATATAAAAATCACTTTAAATAAAATAATGTCCTTTTCTTTTAAAATCACTAATTTTAATAAAAATATTAATTTAATCAAAAATTCCTGAATAACTTGATTCATAAAATATTTAAGTGACAATTTAAAATTACTTATTATAAACTCAATTTATATAATTACTTGTTTGTATTTTTTTAAAAATATATTTTCTAAATGAAATATATTTTTATTAAAATAATAATATTAATAATAATAATAATAATAATAGCAATGAAAAGTAATAAATAATTTATCTTACGTAGTAAATACTTAAAACCATTAATTTGTTGGACTTTTACTTTTACCGAACCATAGGAAATATTTGGTCTAACAAAATCTTAATTAGTCCTTTAATAATAAAAGTCAAATTTTGGAACAATTATAATCATGTGATAAATAACATTTAATCAAAATAACTCCATATAATAATTTAATGCAAAATATTAAAATCATGCAGAAAATAAAATTTAACTTTTCAATAATTAAAGTATCAAACCTTAGTCTCCGTCGTTACGGTCCCTATCTTTTAATTCCTCAGACCGTCCTTTGTCCTATCATTGTCCATATCCAAAGTTATAAGGTATTGTCCATATATTGGTATTCAATTTCATTTTTCTTTATTTATTATTTGAATTTGGATAATTATTAAATTAAATCTCTTGTTAAATGTCCTTAAAATAATATCCATTGGGAAATTGTCCAAATATGTGTCCAATAAATATTATTCAATAGTTATTGTCAGGTAATTAAATTGAACTCTTTTTAGATTTAATTTTGTTGTCCATATAATTTAATTAAGTCATTATAATTTTTAATCTTAATATTAATTAAGATTTTTCACTAATTAATTCATAAAATATTTATATAATGATATTTGTCTTAAAAATCAGTTTCTTATATTTATTTTAGTCATATAAAATTTAATCATAGCCTTTAATTAAATTATTAATACCCCAAAATTATTTAATTTCAAAATAAACTTAATTTATTAATTTATTAACTGAAATGAAGAGCTAAATTAAGTTTGAGGGTCAATACCTAAAGAAGAATTCGGGCGGAGGGACGAAATTGAAAACGACTGGAAAGTTTGAGCGCGAAAAAGTAAATTTGTCATCAGGCGCGCGGCCTGTCGAGCCCTCCCGCAGCTTCGCCAAATGACACGCCTTCCTCCCGCAGCTTCGCCAAATGACACGCCTTCCTCCCGCATGGCTCTCCTAAACGACAGGCGGCTGGTGGTGCTGGCTGGCAGGGTTCGGCTACTTAGATTTTTTTTGTGTTTTCTTTCAATTTTTGATGTCTACCCGAAATTTTGAACACTCTAGACCCCCGAAGTTGATTTATAGACAAGTTTACTTTGTTTAATTTGTATTTTAGCTTCTAATTATTTTATTTTACTATTTACTTTTTGATAAATTCACTAAATATCAAAATAAATTTTATTTTCTTGTCTTCCACTTGCTTAATTATGTTATTTGACAGATTTTATTTACATGTAAATTTTACTTGCATCTAAATTTAATTTTACATTTTAATCTTAATTCATTTTTACCCATTTTTCATTTCTTTTTACCATTCAAATTATGTCTTTAATATTTGATAAAAAAAAGTCACAAATTTTTACTTAAGTTTGTCTCTTGAGAAATCTGTAATTTAATTGTAAATTTAACACTTAAGTTTACTTGATTTTACTTAAATTTTACTTAATTTTCAAGTTTATTTAAATTGGTTTACCTTTGTTTACAATGGTTATTAATTGCTTAAGGGTTTACTTTATTTTTATTATATTTATACTTGGTTTAATATTTTACTATTTAACCCAGGTAAATTTTAAATTTACTATTTTACCATATTTTATCCGGTGTGGTAAAAATTGACCAATTTCTAAAAACCTAGCAAATTTATACTCAAAATATTTGTTACGAAGTCTAGATTACAAATTTAAATATTCTAAGACTTAATTTCAAATTTATAATTTTTCAAGGATCAAAATGATTAAAATACCCTTTGGAGTTGAAAAATACGATATTATACTTAAAATACTCATTTCTTTGATCTAGACATTTATTTTAATTAACTTCCTTAAAATAACTCACTATTGAAATTTAATATAATTTATTTTCTAATATTTTTGCTAAATTATAATTTAGTCATTTTTCTTATTTATGTTATTCAAGAATTATAATTTCCGGCTGTTACAAATACGGATGGAGTATGTAGTATTTCTTTTTTGCTTAGGATTATAAAATAATGGTAGAATAATTTACTAAAAGCAATAGCAATGTTAGATGAACCATATTTCTGAAAGCAAGAGAAAACGAAAAGAGAGGACATTTGCTAGTCATGGCTTCCATATTGGACCTGCAAAAAACACATCAAAAAGTCTACAAAATGGTGGGGTCTAACCAAATAACTACCAATCATCGTTGCATTTGCGATGGTTGATGATGGAGAGTGCTGAGAAATTTACAGGAAGGAAAGTTAGGGTTTGGAGGCAGAGCATGATGAAGGAAGCAAACGAAGGAGATTTCTTTCGAGAAACAAAAAAACATTAGATTAAACGAGTAGATTCGAGTGGAGGGAGAATTTTGGATTTTAAAATTAGAGTAGGTATATTTACATTTTTTTTTAAACTTAATTACAAGTGTGGGGGAGGAAAGGAGAGATAGACATATGAGGATTTGAACCTGAACGTTTTTAGCACTAGATGCTAGAGCGTTAACCGCTTGGGTCAACCTCATCCGCAAATGCTATTTACATAATATGTGCTATTTACTACTAATACTGTTTTTCTTAATTCTTTACATCCACTTTTCATCACATACCAATAAAATCACACTTTTTACCAATATCAATACACAAATAATAATAAAACAATACTTAACTCTTTACAAAACTTACTTTTTCATCAATACCAATAAAAAAAATAAATAATTACAAACTTATTGTAAATGGAAAAATAAACAACCTAAAAAAACACCTAAAAAGAGAAATGTAAAGAATTCATAAAAACAGAAGTAATACAAGTAGTACTTATGAAATTTTAAAAAGTATTATTTACTTCCTTCACCCAAAATAAAGTTGAAAATTCTCAGCTTGTTAAACGAGAAGGAAAAATACTCATTTGCAAATTTAATATGACAAAACGACTGATTCACCCAAAAATAATGTGAATAAGAAATAACTACTTTTCACTTAAAAAAATGTGATAAGGTGATGGATATGCTATAAAAAAAAAAGGGAAAAAAAATTAGTACATGAATTTTGCATAATATTAGTATTTCATCTATATGTTTTATAAATATAATTATTTATTCTATGCATATTATACTTTATTTAATTATAACATTATTTCCGTCAAAATTTTAACTTAAAATAAAATTTTAAAATTTTGTACGAAACGGCGTTTAACTTAAATATAAGTAAATAAATAATTATATTTGCGTAGTAATATTATGAATAAATAATTTTTATCCCAAAAAAGGGCAAAGGATATCGATTCATTTTCATATATTGCTTTTTAACAGAGGTGTCAGCTTTAACGGTCAAACGGCAAGAAATACCAGAAAGTGGTTAGTTGGGTGTCGGAACTTGACATCCCAGTGACGGTGGGCCTCCAACGGTTGCTAGGACAAGAAATTAAACGGGCAACATTTACAAAAATAGAGAGAGAGACTGTAACATCACCCACTCACTCCCAAACAATTGTAGATAGTGAAAGAATGAGATAAAATAAGGCATCGATCTTTCCTCATGCTTCCTCCTCAGATAAAACAAACAAATAAAACCCTAGATTTCTCCTTCAAAACCCACTTCCCTCTTTCCTTCTAATCGTTCTGCTTTCTCCATTGCTTAGTTTCGTGTTGATTGAGTCCGTATATATTGAACTCTCTTCATGGCTTCTATGGCGTCTACCTGCTCTCCGAGCTCTCTACAGCTCCGATTGGCTCTGAATTGTAAGAGGGGATCCCCTGCTGTTCTTATTCGGGCTCGAGTGAGGAAACTGGATGCTCATGTTCGTTTGCTTTGTGTGGCTCAATTTGGAAATGGACGGGAACAGTTTCGTGATCGAAGTGCGCGAATTACGAGTGATGCGGCAGCGGATAATTTCTCTGGGTGGTCTGATTCTGAGGATGGTAATCAATCTGTTGAGTCGAATTCGCAGAAGAAGGAACGAATAAAAGGTATGAGAGAAAGACTGGGTCTTGCATTGTTTGTAGAAATTTAAGCTATGGGAAAGATTTTCTGTATTTTTGGTTTATGGTGAAAGAAGTATGACTAGCTCAAGTAGATAATGGACATGGCTATTCTCTTTTTTATACCTTTATTTTCAATTTTTTTTATTGTTATATGGTAAGCAATTGGGAAACGTAATTAAAGTGTCCCAGTTTCATGTAATAGGCAATTTAAAGAAACACCTATTCTCATTTTAGGTGCTCATTCTGGTTACTGTTCCAGATCGGTATATATATATAGTTAATTGGCGAGGTTTCATTTCCAGTTCTTTTTTCTTTTCTAATTAATGGACTAATAACACTTTGGTAGTAGTTTGCTCTCAGGAATTGTGGGAGCTGGAGTCGTTGGTTTCTTCCTAGTTGCAGGACTCACCTTTGCAGCATTGTCTCTAAATAAGCGCAGTGTTTCAGGTAAGCGGCTGTGGCTGACTTCTAGCTTGGAAAAAAGATTTTGGATATAGTATTGTTAAATGTGAAGGCTGTGGGAGTCTTTTGTAATTGTAATGGATTCCTCTCCTCAAATTATGTTCAGTTGTGTGACAACGCAATCTTCTGTTCAACTGTACATAATCATTTGATTTCTGGACATTGTTTCTAGAGGAGGAAGTGAATTTGAGGTGTTGAGTATCCATTTGTGCCTTAATATATTAATACCCGCAGGATCAAAACAACAAATGGAATCATTAACTACTCATCAAGAAGCCTTGTTGGTCTCTGCTGATGATGATGATAAAGTTGAAAAGATTGAAAGTGAAGAAAGCAATGTAAAGCAAGACAATAACAGTCTGCAACATGAGATGGGCACAGGTGCGGTTCTTTCTTCATCTCCTGAACTTCATGAAGCACCAAGCGAAAATGACAACAGTGATGGTAATCAGATCCCATCAATAGACAATGCCAAACATGTAACTGGTTTTGAAAAAACCATTGATAGTGATCCTGTACAAGAAGATTTGCAATATGAGTCAGCTTTTGATGACAAGTCTGATGCTCCAGAAATGATTCCCAGCTTATCTGATTTGCCCAGTTCTGAAATTGCTGATCCTAGCCTAGCTGCAAGCATGCCTAAACCAATATCCGAAGTAGTGAAAAACTTGGAAAATGGTGATCCTGCCAATTTGGTAACAGATCCCATCACTGACAACCAAGTGGAACTGCCTCACTCAGAGGAGAAAGAGACTCCTGATCCTTCATTGGATTCTTCTAGTTCCGCTGTTCATGAATCCGATGAGCCTGTGCCCGTAGCTATTTCAGTCACTGCAACAATGGATGCAGTTTTAGATCCTGGAACTGTTTCCAAAGATGACACAGAGACAATAAACTCTCTTCCAACAGAAGAAAATATTGACCCGAGCAAAGTGACACAGTCCCCACTTGAGAGAGATGATTCATCCTTAGAAGCAAATCGCTTGAATGAAGATGGATCATCTGTGTCAGAATCAGCCTATCCATTTGCAAATGAACCAGATACTGTTGCTAAAGATGGCTCAAAAGACACTGGATCATTTTTTGTATCACCGCCTTTCAGTGGTTCCTTCTCCTCTGCTGGTATACCTGCACCATCCGCAGTTTCAAAAGCTCTGCAGGTTTCTCCCGGAAAGGTTCTGGTTCCGGCAGTTATTGATCAAGCTCAGGGTCAAGCATTAGCTGCACTGCAAGCGTTGAAGGTACTGCTTGATACCGTCACAGATAATTTCTTCTAGTGATGATGAGGTCAGTGTATATAACCTGTATGCATAATAATAGTTTTCAGTCAATGATTGTTTCTCTTTTCAGGTTATCGAGGCTGATGTGCAACCTAGTGGTCTATGTACTCGTCGTGAGTATGCTCGTTGGTTAGTGGCTGCAAGCAGTGCTCTTTCAAGGTATGCATATAACATATTTCTTGTTGACTGGCATTTGATTAGCAATCCAATAAACCTAGGGTTTTGTTTTATGATTCTGTTTCCATTGTTTGAAGGAACACACTATCAAAAGTATATCCTGCAATGTATATTGAGAATGCTACTGAACTAGCATTTGATGATATCACACCCAATGACCCTGATTTTTCATCAATTCAAGGTGAGGATTGTTGCTTACGTTCTTCAGTTGTGCTTTAAGCAACGAGATTTTTAGTTTGGTGGCATATTAGTTATTCCCTGAGATGGATTTTTCAGGCTTGGCTGAGGCAGGACTTATCTCAAGCAGACTTTCAAGTCATGATTTGCTTTCTTCCTCAGATGAAGATCAAGGCCCCTTTTACTTCTGTCCTGAAAGGTGATAGAGAGTTCATACATTCCTTTACAATAACTATTCTAATTTTATTGCACTGCAGTTTCTCTTCGTCCTATGCTAGTCTTCTTCCATGAGCTGCTATCCTTTGGCAGAATAAAAATTTTTTAATACCCAAGTTAGTTACCTATATTTTGATGTTGTTCTTCTTTCTTAAACTAGTATTGGTGCATGACAACTAAAGATGACAGCAGACAGGTTCTGAAATTGTCGTTGGACTATCTTCCACCTTTGCCATTTATTGTGTTACAAATTCCAATTTTATATTTCAAAATGTTGTGAGATTTGTTAAATTTTTATAATTTACCTACATCTGTATTTCCCTCATCAAGCTTTTTGTGGCAGCCCCTTATCACGGCAGGATCTTGTAAGCTGGAAGATGGCCCTCGAGCAAAGACAACTTCCAGAAGCCGATAAAAAGGTGTGTCTGAAGTTTGGTTGCTTGTTGCATATTGCGGAATCAATATTATTGAATTGCACTGTCCTTTGCAGGTTTTGTACCAACTTTCTGGTTTTAGAGATATTGATAAAATAAATCCAGATGCCTGGCCTGCACTCATAGCTGACTTGTCTGCAGGGGATCAAGGAATTATATCTCTAGCATTTGGTGAGTCATTGTAGCATCTAGTTACCCCTTCTGGATGTTTCTCTGATTTTGATGTTGATGACTGTATTCTCTTTCCCTCTCTGCCTTTGCCTAGGTTGCACAAGATTATTCCAGCCAGATAAACCTGTTACAAAGGCTCAAGCTGCGGTAGCTCTTGCAACTGGTGAGGCTTCTGATGTAGTTAATGAGGAGCTTGCCCGTATTGAAGCAGAATCCATGGCAGAAAATGCTGTGTCTGCACATAATGCTTTAGTAGCCCAAGTTGAGCTGGATATCAATGCAAGTTTTGAAAAGGAGCTTTCCATGGAGAGAGAAAAGATTAATGTTGTGGAGAAAATGGCTGAAGAGGCAAAGCTTGAATTAGAAAAGTTAAGAGCTGAGAGGGAAGAAGATAATCTTAGCCTGATGAAGGAGCGAGCTGCTATTGAAGCAGAAATGGAAGTTCTTTCAAGATTAAGAAGTGAAGTCGAGGAGCAGCTGCAAAGCCTTTTGAGTAGCAAAGTGGAGATATCATATGAAAAAGAAAGGATTAGCAAACTTCAAAAAGAAGCAGAGAATGAAAAACAGGAGATTTCTCGGCTACAGTATGAGCTAGAGGTTGAGCGAAAAGCCTTGTCCATGGCCAGGTAAAAACTTATAATTGTTTTTGTTTTCCCAGGAGGCCACGTAAAATCATCGATGACAAATAACAAATTTCTGTGCTCTTTTTAACCCATATCATTCAGGGCTTGGGCTGAGGATGAAGCAAAAAGAGCGAGAGACCATGCAAAAGTAATTGAAGAAGCAAGGGATCGTTGGGAAAGACATGGAATCAAAGTAGTTGTTGATAATGATCTCAAAGAGGAGAGTTCAACTGGAGTTACCTGGCTTGCTACTGCAAAACAACTCTCTGTTGAAGGAACTGTAAATCGAGCTGAAAATTTAGTTGACAAGCTCAAGCTAATGGCAAATAATGTGAAAGGGAAATCAAAGGAGGCAATTCATAAAATTATGCAGAAGATACTCATCATAGTTTCAATTTTGAAGGAATGGGCCACAAAGGCAAGTATGCAAGCTAAAGAATTAAAAGATACCTCTGTTCTGAAAGCAAGAGGATCAATAGAGGAGTTACAGAATAAGACATCAGAATTGAATTCAACCATCAAGGAGAGGTCAAAAGAGTCAATACGAGGGTTGCGGCAACGCAGCGAAGAACTTAATATGGCTGTGAGAGAAAGCGCAAAGCGGGTTGCTGGAGATTGGAGAGACGGTGTAGAGAAACTCACTCAGAAGTTCAAATCATGAATGAATATTCATTTCATCTTGTTGCTTTCCAAAATAAGTAATAAAATTTGCAAGCAATTCCTGCTGAGAAGACAGCCATGCAACACTCAAATTGTATTACATATTTTTGTAGTTTCCAATTTTTGAGAAGTGTCAACTAGTTTTGACAGTGTACCAAATTATAGAGCAAATTGCAATTTTATGAACGGATCGGATCTGGGAATTTATGTGGTTTATTTTTCATAATCAACCGCTTAATTACTTTCTGGAGAACATTATTTTTATTGCTATTTTTTTCTCTCTCTATTGTCTGATCCTGATCTTCTAGCCTATTGCTTTGCTGTCAGAAATTCCTGAAAAATTGAATTCCATAATTTAAAGGGATATTAATAAATTTAGTTTATGAATTTTTTAAAATTCGAAAATTTAGTGTTTTGATTTTTTTTATTTATAATTTAGAATGAACTTTTAAAAAATTTACAATTTGGCTTCTAGATTTTTTTGTTTTTACAATTCAGTGTCATTTAGCGCATTTTAGCGCACATAACATTCAAGACATTTCTAGGTTGTCCGAATTGGACTAATTGCTTTGCTTATAGCATTGATTGGCGCTCATGGGTAAATTTTGCGACATCTGAATTTCTTATTTCTCCAATTTGCCTTTTTGAAGATAATGAAATTAATTTTTTGAAAATATAAACTATTACAATAAATTTGAGGTCAATTTTTTTTTTTCTTTGTGGGCACAGGTGAAAGTTTACTTTTCCTTTTATATATATAACACAAATAATCAACAAACCCAGTAATAATGATGAATGAGCCTCTCTAGAATCCAATAGAAAATTTCAATTTTTCTAGTTTTCTACCTTCCACCACGCACCAGCAGCATCTAACTCGAATAAAAATGTCAAATTGTTTTCACTCAATCTTTGACTTGTAGTTGTGCCCTTTTAAATCGCCAAAACTATCCATACATACATTTTCTGGTCAATCACTCTCGCCTACAGCAGAGCTTGGTGGGTTTTTTATTTTTGAACTGTTAAAGCACATGTTTCCTTATACCCAAAGCTCCATGTTTCCCATGGAAATTGCCTCTATTTTCCTCATTTTCTCTGGTTAGTACTGAATTCCAGCGAAGGCTCTCATTTTTTGTCTTCTTCTGTGTTATTTCATTTGTTTGATTGGATATCAAAACCACCGATCATTATAGCGGAGACCCAGATCAGTTTATGCTTTCAAAGTTTAATTTTCTGGGTCTCCATTGTTTGATTACAAATTTTGAATTTCTAGTTTGGGTGAATGGTATATGAACTTTGTATTGATTCTTCCTTTCTTGTATATAATCTTCATTCTTCTTGAGTTGTCAAATTTTGGTTTGATTTCTGTTATATATCGTTTTTGCCTATTGTCTCCCGTTTGCTGCTTCTTGTGTTTCAAAATTTGTTAGTTTCACATTGGAAGGAAGCTTTAGGTTGTATAAAACCTGAACTCTGTTTATAATATCTGTATGCTGTTTATCTGCCGACATCTCGTACTTTTGGTAAATATATACCTCTCATTTTGTTTCCTAATACATTAATTTCTACCCATTTCACTTATTCCTCTACTTGTTCCTCATAAGTGTTCAAATTTTTTCTATCCAATTGCATTTCCATTCTTATTAGTATCCAATCCAATTGCATTTCCATATTGTAAGATAAACACTTCATCTATCTTTCTTGCATTTTCCCCCTCTTGGGTCCCTTGCCATTCATGAACCTAAGTCTTCCCCATTGATCTATTTTAGGATAGGATTTTCAAACTCTTGACATCAATGTCAATCATATGTGGCTTACCTCTCCTTGAGTGTGTCTACTGTCTAGCATGTGCCCGCTGGGCGTGGAAAAGATGTCTCCATTCTGCAGGCCATGATAGTGAGACCTGGGGCCTTGCAACTGCTGAAGAGTTTGAGCCTATCCCGCGCCTTTGCCGTTATATTCTTGCTGTTTATGAAGATGATCTCTGGAATCCCCTTTGGGAACCTCCTGGAGGGTATGGAATAAACCCAGAGTGGGTAATTCACAGAAAAACTTATGACGATACTCAGGGAAGGGCTCCTCCCTATATATTGTATATAGATCATGATCATTCAGATATTGTGCTTGCTATTAGGGGACTTAATTTGGCAAAAGAGAGTGACTATGCTGTGCTTTTGGATAACAAGCTAGGGAAAAGGAAAATTGATGGTGGGTATGTCCATAATGGGTTGTTGAAGGCTGCTGGATGGGTTTTGGATGCAGAGTGTGATATTTTGAACAAGTTACTGAAGAAACATCCAAATTATACATTGACTTTTACTGGACATTCCCTTGGTTCTGGTGTAGCTGCAATGTTGACATTGGTGGTAGTACTAAATCGAGATAAATTGGGAAATATTGAGCGGAGGAGGGTCAGGTGCTATGCAATTGCACCAGCTAGATGTATGTCACTAAATTTGGCTGTCAGATATGCAGATGTTATTAATTCTGTTGTGCTGCAGGCAAGTCTTTTTATCTTTCATAGGTTTCGGAAGAACCGCCTGAAAAAAAAAAAAAGCCTTTTATGTGACTCACTCAGCAACATTTTATTCTCTTAAATATTTGGTATTTTGTTCATCAGCTATGCTACTTATAATGTTTGATTGAATGGTAGAACGCTAGAGTTATACAATTTATCTGTTTTATCTGCTTATTTTGCTTAATACTTGTTTATTGTAGGAAGTCTTTCCTGCTTTTATTGTTTGTCAAAGTGTTCTTATCTTGGGTACCAATACATTAACATGACTTGAGGCTGCAATTTTTCTTAGAGAGAGTAAAAGCTTTCTAAAAGTTACTGCTTACATGAAAAGAAAACAGCATTAAAGTATTTAGTGTACTTATACACACAAAATTCTGTGACCAAAACAGTTAATTTTATTTGTCCATGACATTATTCTGGTAGTTATTCTCACAGATATTTTGTCATCTTTATCATGGTGTGCTATCTAGAGAACTTCTAATGAAGCTGCCAAGTGATGTTGGATTTTATGTTGTACCTCTCAAGAGCATCAATGCATAAGCTTAAAGTTTGGATAGACCTGACACCTAACACTTTGAATGATTAGTGATACTTTGTCGGGAAAATTTATTTATGAGTAAATAAGGTCTATCGACAAATGAGGGTCTTTACAATATGATTTCACCATCCTTTTCAAACCAATATCTTGATTTTTGTCAATAACTATAATTAATAATATTTCATTGGAGCAGGATGATTTCTTACCACGGACAGCTACACCCCTGGAAGACATCTTCAAGTCGCTTTTCTGGTATGGATCAGTTCTTTTGATCACATGTCTCTTTACTGCTGATGAGGCAGTTAAGCATTGTGGGGCCTAGTTGTGACTGTAGTGCATTTACATCTCCAATTCCTAGTATTTTGCACTATTGCACTTAGAATGATATGCACTCTACTGATTTATTTTGGAATGTTAGATTTTGGCTTTGTGCATATCATCCAAGTCACCATGATTGCTTTTTATTTTGTGAGCCGGTTTTTTGACGCGTTACTGGAATAAAATTTAAATTGAATTCAAAAGGAGTTAATTTAAAACTGGAACATAATAGAGGCATGGTGACCAAAATGCTGTTGTTACAAAGAATACGGTCTGCTGATCTCATCTTCTCTTTGATAAATGAAAGACTAAGGACCTTTTCCTTTCTTCCCAAGTTTTGATTGAAAATTTTTGCTACATTTTTTCTCTTTGTTGTTCAATGTTAGTTCAACATATTTGTTATGCTAGTTTTCTCTGTATTCCACAGTTTGCCTTGCATACTATGTTTAAGGTGCATGCGAGATACATGTATACCTGAGGAACATCTGCTCAAAGATCCAAGGAGGCTTTATGCTCCTGGTCGCCTTTATCACATTGTCGAGAGAAAGCCTTTCAGGTATATTGTTTCTAGGTTGTATAAATGATTTTCTTTTCTCACATGCAAGATAATCGGAAATAACTAACTGAATCATTCTTCAAATACAATCTCGACCCGAAACGTGGCTGAAGGAAACTTTCTAGTTTGATTCAACTCAGTTACCCAGTCTAATTCATTTGGTTTCAGTTAACTCTTTCATCCCTTGGTGGGTTTTTGGTCAAATTTCTGAACTACTGTTGCACACTCTTATAGACAATGTGTGTATATGTATATATATATTTGTACAAAATTATAGACAATGTATATTTATGGAGTAGTAATATGTAACTGTGCCAGAGTGGGTTGGCAGTAATCTGCTGTTCAATGGGCTTTGCATTGTTCAGCGGGAAGAAATAATTTGGTGCTATAAATTCTTTGGTAGTTTTATACTGGAGAAGAAAAAATTCTGAGTGTGAACTATTTTAGTGATGCATCCTGTATGAATTTTGTTTTCAGAATGGGAAGATTCCCCCCAGTTGTGAGAACAGCAGTGCCTGTAGATGGGAGATTTGAGCACATAGTTCTATCATGTAATGCCACTTCTGATCATGCCATTATTTGGATAGAGAGAGAAGCCAAGAGGGCTCTGGATGTAAGTCTTCTTTTTTGTACAATTTTAATATTTCTGGTTAGTTTAAGGAACTATTTAAGAGCAAAGTCGTTTTCCAGTTTTTAGCTTTTATCCCAACACTTGTTTATCTATTTATCACTACATAATTCACAGATCGTTTGAAGAACAGGTTCTATCTTCTGGACCGTTTAGTATTTTGGTTTTGTGTTTGCATGTTCATGGCTGCCGGATGAACTGCTCTGTCCCTTCTTCACAATTTGTGTATGGATAGTGGAAAATTGTGCTGACATCCCCAGCCCATCATTTTCTTTTAAATCCAATACTCATTTTAAGCTGAGAGATGGTGCGTGAGAATAGTTCGATGGGGTGGGTTCTTTTAATGGAATAGTATCTTCGTAATGCTTAGAAAGCCCTTGTTTTTAACCTTGTCTTGCAACTAATTTGCTTAGTTGAAATTATTTTCTTCATTTCTCTGCTGTTCACATTTATTTTAATAGCTATTTAGAAAATTACTTTACTGAGTGGGGTTTGTCATCTTCATTTCTCCTTTGCACTCCCTTATCATAAAAACTCAGTTAATGCTAGAGAAAGATCAAATGATGGAAATCCCAACGAAGCAGAGAATGGAGCGGCAGGAGACTCTGGCCCGAGAACATTCTGAGGAGTACAAGGCTGCGCTACAAAGGGCAGTTACACTTTCTGTCCCACATGCTTATTCACCTTCTCCTTATGGAACATTCGATGAGCCGGAGGAAGAATTCAGAGGAGAAGAATCAAGTAGATCAAGTGGGGAATCTTCTGGGAAAAGCAAGTCAAAAGAGAACTGGGATGAGTTGATCGAACGTCTTTTCGATAAGGATGAATCAGGTCATATGGTGCTTAAGAAATCACACGGCAATGATGATTGATAATGGAATGGTGTAAGAGAGAGAGAGAGGGAGAGAGAGAGAGGGAGAGAGAGCTGCGGCTAGAATTATATATTCCTTCATTCATTTGTACAATTAGTTTGTATAATAGTCAATGAAAAGATTAGTACATTGATAGTAAATGATGAGTATGGAAGTGAAGATGATTAGTGCTTTGAGTGGGAGAAACCTCAAATCTGTTTGTATATCATTTGGTTTATTTAGTCGTTGCTTTTCCAGTTCTTTAAAGCTCCACGACTGGTCGTTTATAATATCTGTTCCCACCCAGAAGGAATGACCTGTCGTTTGGTGATCGGTAGTAAAGTAGTTTTGAATAAAGTACGCAATGTTGTATTAATTTGTTAATGAAGTTTTGTTCTGTATATTTTTTTTTACTATTAAGAAATAGGCAGTTCTATATTAAATGATTGCTCAACATTATAAATTACTTGCTAGTAATGGTTTAAGGAGGTGTCAATTTTATTTTATTTTGTTTTTATGAAACTTGTAATCTATAATTATGTTAGGATCGCCCAACACATTTCTCTAAAATCTTTTGTTACGAGGTTAAATATGTTTTAATTGATTTGTAGAAGGTAATTGAATTCAATATTAGAAAATGATATTATTAATTTAATTAATTAATAAATAACAATCCTAAATTATTTAATAATTATTATTATTATTAATGTCATGATCGAAATCCTGGGTTAGTAGGATTTAGTGTGTATAACGGAACACGTGTTAAATAATTAATTGTATAAATTGTAATTAATAACTAAAATATGTAAATTTAAATTAATTTAGGACCAAATTGAAGGAAATAAAGACAAGAATGACCAAAAAGGAAAATGGTGGATCAAACAGAAGTGAGGCAGAAGAAAGAATGACCAAAATGTAATTTCAAGGGTATGAATGAAAGGGGACGAAAATCGCAGGGACTGAAATGATATTTTCTTGCTCAGATCACCACAACATCACGAATCCGTCAGGATTTGGCCGAAATTTCAATGGGAAGTTGTAAGGAATTGAATGCTGAGAATTTGGGTACCAAAATCAACAGAAATCGTGCTGTGTAGCTCGAGAAATGACTGAAAAATCGAACTCTTCGAGAACTCGAAATTGAAATTTGGGATCTTCAAAAAACGAGCGTAGAGCTTAAAACTAATTGCATAAATAGATTTTGGGATCAAATAGAGTGGATTAGAGGTTTTATTTGCTTCGAACTATTGCCGGAGGAGGGCGTTCCGGCCGAAACAAGCAAAAAGCTTTCGAGGCATTTTCCAGCCGATCTACGCAGCGGTCGACGGAGATAAGGACATATTCGGAACCCTCGTGAAGAAAGGAAGAGTTTGGCTACCTACTCGTCGCCGGAGAATACCGGAATTGCCGGCCGCCATTGGAGCTTCGACTGAAGAACGGGCGTCGGGAGGAAGGAGAAGGTAAAATTCCGCGCCGGTCCTTGTATTTTCGATAAAATTATGAAATTTACCCAGAAACTTTTAGCCGCATTACAAACAGGTCTAGAAAATTATAAATTGACCCCTAAAGTGGCTTTGGCTGAGCAATTGGGTCCAACAGTTTATAAAATGACCCTTAGACTTAATTTAATTAGATTTTAGCCCCAAAACTTATAATTGGATGCAATTAGACCCTCTCAAAATTACAAATTGACCCAAAAACTTATAAAATAGTTCAATTAAGCCTAACAGAAGGATAATTTGAATTAATTAGTTGAGCAAGAATATTTTAGGATTTGAAATTAATTTATAGACTTATGAAAAAATTTAATTATTATTTATAAGATCCGAAACTGACGGAGAGCGCGGAAATTGAGAATTTACGCATAGGATCCGAGGCGGACTAAATATCAGGTTTAGTACTTTTTAGTACTTAAACTGAATTTGATTTTTCATCATTATTTTAAGTATTTATTATTTTTAATTGCTTTTGAGAATTAAATTGCTGGGTACTCGAATGTGTGTTCGAGTCGTAAACTATTTGAAAATAGCTTTGTTACACTGACGCGGTAATTGCAGACGCAATGTACCAGCGCGGTAAGAGAAAAACGATATAATTTCATGAGAACTATTTACTGAGCATTTTAGAATAAAATGATTGGATTTTATTAAATATCTGCATTGCGGTTATTGAAAATGAAAATGATATGCTATAAATGAATGGAAAATTGTATTTAACTCTACTTGGTAAATTGGAGTCCTAGAGATAAGAACATGTCGACATGTGGACAGATCCTGTACAGGAGATTGCTGTGAATTATGCTATTGAAATAATTGTATTGGTGTAACATCCTAAAAATAATAATTCTTGGATAACAAAAATAATTTAAAGGATCAAATTGTAGTTTACCAAAAATATTAGATTAAATGAAAAATGAATTATATTAAATCTTAGTAATGAATTATTTTATAGGAAATTTATAATGAGATGAGTATTTTGAGTAAATTTGTTAGGTTTTGAAAATCGGTTAATTTTTATCACACCGGGTAAAATACGGTAAAACGGTAAATTCAAAATTTACCTTAGTTAATTAGTAAAATATTAAATCAAGTATGAATATGATAAAAATGAAGTAAACACTTAATAAACCCATAAGCAAATGGTAATCAATTGTAAACAAAGATATACCTATTTA
>CATIWJ010298282.1:0-38067 GCA_949640765.1 Croton laevigatus
TAGAAGTAGAAAGTGACCTTGACAATGTCAATTCCACATAAGCTTGACATTCTAAATGAACATTAGCATTCTTTTTTTAAAAAAAAGTCTTCTATTTGCTTATGTGTTATGTGTACAATACCAATTTCATGTTGCATTGGAAATGTTTTTAGGATAGTGGTTATGTAAGCATTTAAATAATAATGAAATTCTATTTTTTTTTTTTTAAAAGACTATTATTTTTATTATTTGTATTTTTTACTTTTTATCAATAGTAAGAGTAAAATAAACACAGTATTAATTAATATTTATTAAAATCCATAATCATACTATTCGTTGACAAAAAATTTAAAAAATATCATGAAGAAATAATATTTTATAATAAAATATAATTTAATAATAAGTGTATAGAATCATTTAAAATGATGAATCATCAATTGAAAACTTTAGAAATGGCCACGTAAATATCTTTTTATAGATAGTTTTGGAAAACATAATAAGGATAATGGAGATTAGTGACTGATCACTCCAATTTTGCAATCATTAAATTAATTAATTTAATTTAATTTAATTCGTCCTTATCTTAATCACTTTTGAGAAATGTTCGCAAACTCCCAAGAATTGTAGGCCCAACCCAAGACATCCCATGTGGCCCCTCTCAGTAAAAGGAGACTGGTCCCTACCAATTTTTATTGAACTTTATTAGCTTTTCGGGCTATTATTTTGTTGTGAAAAATATTTACTTTCTTTTTTGAAAAAATATTTACTAAATTTATTTTTTAGAAAATTTTATATTATACTTTAAAGTTTATATTATACTTTAAATTGCAACATTAATTTTATCTCACTATTCGTATTACGGGATAGATATTAGTTAGAGGTTTAGGAAAATGTTTATTAAAAGAGTTTCTTATCTTTGAAATATATATATAAATTAAAAAAATTTAGTAATTTTTATTAAGAGTTTTTCATTAATTTTTAAAATAAATTTTTGCATTTTAATAAGTGTTAAAAATTTCAAATTCTCTTTTTCTATAAAATAATTTTGAAAGCAATCTTTAAAGTTTTAATTTTCCTAAAAAAATTTATTTAATTATAAGGTTAAGTCTTTTAATTTTTAATATTTTGTAGCTCAAAAACTAAACACAATTAAAAACTATATATTAAAAATTATTAAAACAACTTTTTTTTCTTCGAACTTATCCGAAATTGCCTATGTTTTGTACTTGTTGTACTCACTACTCATTGCAACTATCTTCCTCTTTCGAAACTCTTCTATCATATCTCTCACAGCCCCTAATTTCATGGTGTTGGGATGCCGTCACTCTTTTTTAGCCAGCAGTAGTCTAAATTTTACTTTATTTTGTATTTCTTTCTCTAATTTACTCTAAATATATGTGTTTTTGCTATTTTATCACTTTAAATGTTCATCTACTGAGGGCTATTCATATTTGAAGTGAAGGAAAAAGCCTTTTGTATTAAATTAACTGATCTTCACTTAATCATTTATATCTTTCGCCAATGTGTGCATTTTAGCAACTATTCAGCATCTACCTTGGGGATTTTTGCTTTAATCTGCTAACTGAAAGTCAAGATTATTCCGTCCGATCCGTTTGTTCCTTATTTGAGAAATAGATCGGTGTTCACCATGGTTTCTTCTCATCTTTTAGAAGATTAGGGAGTTCAGTAGGCGAAGTTTTGGTTTGGTTTTTTCTCTTTGTTTTTTCCTCATATGATTATCTTTATGTTTGTTAGTTTTTATGTTGTTGTTTCTGGTTTTGGTATGGTTGATTGTAGTGGTTATTTTCTGCCCCATAAGGGTTGTCTCTAGCTTTATACTTTATTTTATTAATGAAATAAATAACTTTGGTAAGAAAAATAAAAATAAATGTCATTCATATGAAAGTACTACCCTTATTATTATCATATAGTAATTCACAAATTATCTCAATGTACTAGCAGCTTCATATGTATGCATCAAGAACAATCACGAATTTCTTAATTAAAAAAAACTTTCACAAATTAACATTGAAAAATAATGATATTTATCATTAGTGTTCGACGATGTCAATAATGCACTAAACATATGTTTATATATGTGATTTTTTAAGACAGGGTGGTTGAATTGAATCAACTCGAACTGATAATTAATCTTTTAATAATAATATAGAACTAAATAAAATATTTTCCCAAGCAAAACTAAATCAAGTTGATATTAATTCCGATAACTTAGTTTTTTCTGAAACGAAAAATAATTAAACATGAAATTTTCATATAAAATGACCAATTAGATCCATAATTTATTAAACATTATCAAAATAGTATATAATCATATTCATATATTTCCAAACCTGGTCAAAATGGTACCCCACATTTTTTCGCAAAAACATTCAATTTATTTTCCTTAACCCAAAATTGTACCCTACAAACCCCATCATAGTCACGTGAAAAAGGTCAGAGGACCCCTTCCTAACACCTGACACCCTTATTCAATCTGCACCGTCCACGTGTCATCAATCTTTTATCTCCTCCCTTTTAAGTTACCGTTAAAGTGCTAACTGCATTTTAAAATTTAACAGATTCCTCCCTTAGGTAACTTATCTATAATGAACAACACTGAACAGTTTTGAGTTTTTTACACAAGTTTCAATGTAAAAACGTATGCATTTTTTGTATGATTTTTTTACTGGAATACATGTTACCTAGTTATTTATTTAGTTTTGGCTTTTTGTTTATAATCTTCAATGGATCTGAACTTTCCCATCTATGGATTTTGCATCTAGCTTTTGTCTCCAAAATTCATAGTTTTAAGGTATTTTTTTTATTATTCTCTGATGAGCTTTCTTCCTGCAAAACCCCTTTATTGTTTTTGTATTTTTTGTCCCTTTTGGAATAAAAATTGATTCTTTGTTTCTCTTTTTCGCTTGTTCTTTAATTAATCTTTTTAATTATTTCGACAATCATGGAGCTCTTGATGGGTTTAGGTTTACCGTGTTCTAATTTAATGCCCATTTGTTTGGTTTCAGCTTTTTGGGTTTTATAACCATTGTTAGTAGTATTTCTTTCCTTTTCATCCCATTTTCCTGCATTTTCTTTCTCTTTCCTCTTCTTTAATATGTGGGTCATTCTGGGTTTTGTGCAAGAAATTTAGTTATCCATTTCAGTGCAGTGTTGCACATGGGTCCCCTTGGGTAAGTTCTAGATATTATGAGAGTTCCTGTGGGTCATTATTGCTATTTTGTTTTTAATATGACATTAATAAGATTCTGAGAAGTGTTTTTATCATTTGTAAATCCAGATTTCATGTTTTATTTTTGAAGAGGATGAGCTTGATATTTAATGAGTAGTATGTGTTTGATAAATGTACCGGCTGAAGAAGATTTAATTGGGATGGCGATCTTTTTGGTTTGATTTGAACTAAATAAATGTGGTTTTTGTTTGTTATAGTTCTTTCAAGTTGTGAAAATGATTTATGAGGGAATGAATATCGGACCATTTTCTTTCTTTTCATGAAGATCTTTTATTTATTTCTGTATAAGAGATCTATAGTTGTTATAGCTATATAGCTTTAGATTTCAAGATTATAGGATCTAGTCCATTTTGCTTTACTTGGGATCTGCTTTGTACAGTTATGACTTATGAATTAGAGGCTTTCTTATGAATTGCTGACATAGAAAGCTAAGTGGTGTTGTGGGATTTGTGGTCACTCGCAGTTCTTCTGTGAGTTATCAACAAGTAATTGTGAAAGTTTGGCTTTTGCTTTAAGAATGAGATCTATAGAGGATAAAGGGTGTTACAATCAAGGGCCAATTCAGGAGATTTCGACGGGCAATGGGATAAGTTTTGAGTTTCATAAAGGTAGTAATGGAGGAGCTGCTAACCGAACTTCTTCCCATCATAGAACAGCTTTAGGCAAGCCAACGCCGTCGAAATGGGATGATGCACAGAAATGGTTAGTGGGTTTGTCCAGAGGAGGCGGTGATAAGAACCAATCTAAGCCAAGAAACTCAAATGCTGATGATAGAAGACTTATAGCTCCAATTCCACAGCAAGAACAAGACTATTCAAGTGGAGAAGAAGGAGTTGTCCAACAAGCAAGAAGGTCTACTGAAACTCCTTATGAGGTGGAAACAAAGAAAGTTGATTGTGATGAGTCTGTTTGGAGAATCAACAAGCCAGTGCAGAATAATTCTTCTTCTGCTTCTGCGGTTAGATCAATATGTGTTAGGGATATGGGGACTGAGATGACTCCTATTACTAGCCAAGAGCCTTCAAGAACAGCTACGCCTATTAGAGCTGGAACTCCAGTAACAAGGAGCCCTATATCTTCAGGATCCTCCACCCCAATAAGGAATCAGCCTGGGGCACAAGGCCATGATCCGGGCTATCCAACAGGTTTAGCAACCACTGAAAGCAGAGATAATCCAACTTCGGTTGCCAGAGGGCGCAACGGAGAAGAACTCAATGGATCAAAGATACCTGAGAATAAGGATTTAGATGAAGGAAGAAATCTGAATCCCTTAGAAACAAGAGCTATGGCGTGGGACGAGGCAGAGCGAGCTAAATATACAGCAAGGTGAACTACAACTGCTGATTCCTAGCTGAAAATAATATTCATTTCGCAACTGTATTACGAGTTTTATGTTTTTGTTTTGATAATTGGTGATTCTTTCTGCCTGTAGGTATAAGCGCGAAGAGGTGAAGATACAAGCTTGGGAAAATCATGAGAGGAGGAAAGCAGAAATGGAAATGAGGAAAATGGAGGTAATCTTTATACTTGGATAATTGATGATTGAATAATGAAACACTAAACTATAGTTTGGATCTATTGCCTTTTATCAGATTCTTTATTTCAAATGTCTTTATAAGTAGGGTCCAAAAATGTTTCAATGCCCTTTTCACAAATTATAATAATGCTTGAAGAGCAACATACCATTACATTTGCCAACATATTCTTGAAAGCTACCATTTCCATCTCAAATACTGAAAAAGTAGTTATTTTATCATACTTTCAAGTAAATCCGAATGCAAACTCATCAAACCAGTATTCAAAGAGTTATACGCGTCTTAATCCGAAAGTCTGCTCTTAATTAGATCATTAATCTTGCTTTTGCATCACTAGTTGATGCATAATATTGTCATTAAGCTATTTTTAATGAAAAACATATTAAATGGCATCGATATTTTGTTATATTGTCAAGTACTAATCCAAAAACGTTGATCATTAGAGAATATTCAATCTGCAGAAAAAGATTTCAACATCTTCTGATTACTGGTGTTTTGTATTCATAGGTGAAGGCTGAAAGAATCAAGGCTCGCGCGCAAGAAAAGTTGGCAAGCAAACTTGCAACAACGAAAAGAATAGCCGAAGAGAAGCGAGCAAATGCAGAGGCTAAGCTGAATGAAAAAGCTGTAAGAACTGCTGAAAGAGTAGATTATATAAGGAGGACAGGTCACTTACCCTCTTCTTTCTCCTTTAAGTTGCCTTCCATTTGCTGGTAAGCTATAACATTACATTATATGTCTACTTGTAGCAGATCCAGCAATAACCCTTTTTCTGTAATTTTTTCCCCATTTTGTGATATATCTCTGAACCTTTGGATTCATTAATTTGTAAGTTGAATTATGATATTGCATTTTCTGGGAAGGCTTTGTCTAATAAATTTTGGACTCCCCACTAATAAAAAAGGTAAAAACAGCTTCATCTGTGATACGAGTTGTATAATTTGCATTAACGTAAAAGAATATGATTGAGCACGTTGTCTACCTTGTATTATACAAAAATATAGTTTTAATTGAACAAAGGGCAAAAATAATTACGGGAAAGACGTTAAAATGTTAATATATTTTGGAGGTTTAAGATTGATCTTTGTTCCCAGTAATGATACATGTTACAATCTTTCAATTACAAAGAAGGCAAAAGGGCTTTATGGTCTGTGTCTTCTATTCCAATGTCCTTTTTCCTACTCATGATTGTGATAACTATAACATGTTAAAAAATGGTAAAAAAAGAATAAAATGATGGACTGGGAAATGGCATACTCCATTTCATATTCATGAGAATTAACAGATAACATGTTGAAAAATGGCAAAAAAGAATAAAGTTTAGGGTTATAATTGGAAAATAAAGTAAAATTAGATGGTGAAAAAGTATATTGGCCTAATATACAATTTCAACTACCAACTTTGTGTTATTTCTCTAGTGGAACCCTTAACTATCGATTGTTTCACTTAGATAACTAACAGAGGAGTACATCAAAGAGGAGAAGAAGGAGAATTTCTCTACTGAAATACTTTCTACAGAGAAGCATTTGAATGAAGAAGAAAGACTACTAGTTGATAATGGCTAGTAACAGAGCCCATCAACAAGTTACACGTGAGCAACAATAAAGATTTCTTATTTAATGAAATGGTGCGCATAAGGCTTTTCTATGTTCTCTTTTTCTATTGTTGTTGGGCTAGCTATGGTGTTGTTTGTCCTGTTCATCATCTTACTTATCGAGAAAGCATCTCTAACAGAATGGTGACGTGTTACAATTCTAATTGGTGAGCTGTTGTTGGTACATTCTAGAATCGACGAGCTGTGCACATTCCTGACGGTTCCATCTGCAATATAAATAGGGAATGTAATTTGAAAGCTAAATATAATTTTCCAGTGAATCATTTTTATCATCAATGAAGAATCATTTTCTCTAATTTATCTTTCATTATTTTTCTTGAAATTTTCTTTCAATGGGTATCAAAGGAGATCCATTCTTCAAACAAAAGAATTCAACGAGTTACTAGAGGTATTGAAGTTGCTAATCAACTTATTCGAATTCATTTAAATGCTTTAGTTATTTCAGTCTTCATATGGAGCATCTTATTTGATTTACTGACTTTATCTGTTAATTCTCATTATACTTTCAACATTTACCTTTAAAATTGTTCGAGCTTTCTTCTTTTATTTCTTCCTCCTCTTGCTCAAACCACTTGATTTTCTGTTATTACTTTATTAAAATGGTTAACAATATCCCATGCCATCTCCAAAATCCTTCCAACTGCTATCATCTTTACCCAAATGAAACCTTAGCCTCGATTATCTCTATTATGCTTAATGGCCCCGGAAATTATAACACTTGGTCAAGATCCATGATGTTTTCATTGGCTTCCAAATACAAGATACCCTTCATAGATGGGTCTTTACCTTGTCCAACTGATGAAAATTGTAACATCCTGATTTTTAAATGTTGATTTTAAATAAAAATGACTAATTTAACAATAAAATTTTTGAGGGCATTTTTGTCATTTTGACCCTCGAAAATTTTAGGTGCAGAATTAAGTTTCAAAATATCAATATTTGGAATTTAGACTTCGAGACAAGCAATTTGAGTATAAATTTTATAGAGTTTTGTTACAGAAATAATTTTTGATTTTTACCGATATTTTATAAAATGTGATAAAACAGTAAATCAAAATTTACCTCAGTAAAATTTTAATCGACGTAAATTGATTGAATGGTGAAGAGTAATATGGTCTTTATAATTAAAAGATATTTTAAATTAAATAATAATAATAATAAAATAATAAAAATAATAATTGAGGGGTTCAATAATTAAATGATATTTTTTTTAAAAAAAAGAAATGAATAAATGTATGAGCGGAAATGGAAGGAAAAGAGTATTAAGGAGTATGATTAAGTGACAGAGTATTAAGGAAAAAAAGTGAGAGGGAGAGAAAGAGAGAGGGAAGGACAAATTATAGTAAAAAATATAACTGTAGCCTTCATTTCCTCTCTTCTAAAAACATTTTATCGTCATATTTGCAAATAAACACCAGTAAACAACTCTTGAGAGTCTGAAAATCATCAAAAGCACCGGAAACCCCTTGAACACTCACTGGAAAGCTTAGTTTTAGCTTTGTACGGCTGAACCTTCCCATCCATTTTCATCAAGTTTCAATCAGTTTTTAACCCGAAGAAGACCATCAGACGATAGCCACCATTAATATGAAGCGATCAATATATTATTTTCTCAGTTCCGTCGTCGAAAAACATAGAAAAACTCATCGGAAAATTCTGTGTGAATAGTGAAAGTTGCAGAATTCGAAGGTTGAAGACGAAGCGGTTCGATTCAAGGCTTAGGTTCAGTCTGAACGAGTCAAATACAGGGTCAGGACTGGCAATACGTCAAAACGTGGCAACCACTGCGCTTCGATGAAAATTTCATCATAAATTCACGCGGCTCTAGCTAATTTCACTTAGAGCCTTCCATTCTTTTCCGTCTGGCGCCTAAACTCTTGGTCAATCATGGTCAAGCTCCTGCTGCCTAAAGTTTCTTTTCAATTGAGCCCTTCCGCCTTGGTAATTGACCCTAAACTTAATTTAACTCTTCAATTAGGTTCAACAGCTTATTAATTTAATTAAATTGAGTTTTATTTTGAAATTAATTATTTTAGAGACCTAATTAAATTATAAAAATAATATAATTGACTATAAAAATGTAGTAGAGGTATAAAATGAGTTTAGTTTTGATGTAAAAATATTTATAGGACAAATAATTGAAATTAATTAATTAAATGGACTTTTTACTTAAATTAAAATTAATGATTGGTTAAATTATATTTTGAGCTAAATAGATAAAGTGTTAATTTAAAATTTATATTTGACAAAAAAATTGTTAATTAAATTTTTAACTAAGGAGAAATAATAAAGGATTCAATTATTTAATAATTGGATAATTAAATTAAAAGAGTTCCAAATTTAAAAATTTATGTATGACAATTGAACTATTAAATGGACAAATATTTGGACAAATACCTTATGACATTGACATATGGACATTATAGGACAAAGGACAGTCCGAGAACTTATGGGGTAGAAATCGTAACGTGGATATTGAGGTTTGATATTTTAACTGTGGAAAGCTCTAAATTTTATTTTTATGCATGATTTTTAAATATTTACATTATTAAATTAAAGTTATTATTTATAGTTTAACTTTGCAATTTATGATTATTTTGATATTTATGATTTATTTACTTTTAAGATGAATATAATTTAAAATTAAAATTGAGATATTTACTAAATAGTTGGAACCATTCATGTTGTTACAACAAAATTAATAATAATAATTAAGTATTCATTGTTATTTGAAAATAAATATAAGTATATATATAAGATGAATTTTAAATAAATAATTGGGATTTATTTAATAGACTAAACTACCAATGTGGTTTGGCAAAAATAATAATTTGAGAAATTATATAAATATGAGAAATTGAGTTTATGTTATTTCAAAAATTTAATAAAAGTGATTTTATTTTAAAAACAAGTATTTTAAAAGGATATAATTTATTAAGAATTGGTATTGTAAAAGTAAATATAAGTATATAAATTGAGTTTTTAAACAAGTACTTTACAAACTATTACTTAAATATTTTTATGTAATAATAAAAGTAATATTTTAATTAAGATCAAATAGTTTAAAACAAATCTAAATTTATTTTGAAAAAAATCAAAGTATCTAAAATAATTTTAAAAATAATTTTATGAATAAAATTTGAAAATAAAGAAAGATTTATTTTGTAAAAGTATTCTCTTTAAAAATTAACTATGATTATTAAAATAATGATTTTGAAATAAATATGGTGATGAAAAAAAAAAAGATTTCTAAATAAACATTTCATATGAACATGTTAATGAAAAATATGGTTTTGGAATAAATATAAATGTTGAATATGATGATCTTGAAATAATTAATTATGTTGAATTTAATGATGAATGAAAGAAAAACAAGTCTGATCTGAAAAATCAAAAATTATGAGAAAAATATTTGAAGCTCTACTAAGATTTAGTGAACTGAATTAATGTAGAGTTGATCGATCATTCTTGGTGATTTATTTATGGCCATTAATTTTTTACAACGACGGCTGTTGAAATTGATTTACGGTAATGACAGTTATTCATGTCTTCGAGTGATTTATTCATGCCTTCATACCTTCAGGTGATTTATTCATATCTTCGGGTGATTAGCCTTCGGATGATTTATTGAGTTAAATGTAGGTTTATCTAAATATTTGGTAGAGCTAACCAAGCTAATCAAGTAACATTTTTAAATAATGCAATTTTATTTATTTTAAAGAGCAATTTTTATTTTGTGAATATTTTAATAAGTGTTGTTTAATATTTAAATTATGTATTTTAATTTATTACATGTGGATTTAAATTATTTATGCTTTTCATTAGTTAAAGTATCCACTGAGTGTAATCGTTCAGCAAGTTTGGTTAATTCTGAACTTGTAGGTCTCCGAAAGATGTGAAAGAAACAGGAACTGTCAAATAACATTAGAGCCCGAATAACTTAGATTGGCATATACTGTGAAGATTAAGTCAGCATATACTGTGAAGATGAAGTCAGTACAAGCAAAGTTAGAATAGAAGAAGAAAAAAATGGACCCATATTTTGTAATTAAATTTCGAATATGATCTGTATACCATGTAATATGTAACGTGGCACAACTTAGTTCGGCCATAAATGGTCGGATTAAGGAGTGTTACAAAAATCTCATTGATACCTGGAAAAGATGTAACATTACAGTGTTATCTTGGATAAGACATGCTGTAGATCCTGAGATTGCAAACAACATATTATGGATTAATGCAATGGTTGATGCTTGGAGAGATCTCAGAGAAAGGTTCTCAGTTTCTGATGGTACTAGAATCTCATATTTGCTTAAGGAAATTGCAGCATTTAAATAAGGTGACCTCACTATTTCATACTATTTTACTCATACTTAAATGCTATAGGATGAGATATTAGTATTGAGGCCTTTACCTACATGTGTTTGTAGAACACAATGCAAATGTGGATTAACTAATAGGATGAGATTATTTTGAGAGTGATCATGTATATAGGTTTTTAAAGGGATTAAATGAATAATATAACTATGTGAAATATCATATTATGTTAATGGATCCATTACCTAACATAAATAGGGTTTTCTCTTTAGTATCACAAAAAAAAAAAAAAGAGTTTAATCATTCAAATATTCAAGATCCTAAAATCCTATTTAATAGATCATTTAGGCCTATACCATTCTATAGGTTTCAAGATAAACCTAAAGCAACATATGTACCGGGAGTTAGAAAATGTACTTACTGCGGAGGTGATAATCATACTAGTTAAAGTTGCTTTAGGAGATTTGGGTTTCCCCTGGTTTTAAACCTATAACACCAAATGGTGCTGCAAATGCTAGAGCTAATGTTAATTGTGTTGAATATTCTCCATAAAGCCAAATGCAGACTCCTCTTGCTGTACCATTTTAGGGAGTTCAGCAACCAATATCATTACAAAATGTTTAGCATCTAACACTTCTACAGTATCAAGCTTTATTACCTATAAGTCATGTACCAACAATGTCCATTCCCCAGTATCAGTATTTAGATCATATGCAATAACATATTGCAAGATACAATGGAGACTATTTTTATCAACAATAAGAATTTATGTCAGATTCTTATGCTAGCTTTACTTTAAAAATGGAATATTATGACGATTCACGGGCTCATACAATGCAATTAGTGATGTTGCCTAATAACTCATTTTAATATATGCAATCCAATACTCATAATGTTCAACTCACTTAGAATCAATTCCAAAAGCTGTTTACTCTTATTGAAGAACCAACCTGTTTTAGTAACTCCTCATATTATAAAAAACACACTAACTAATTATTAGACAAGAACTTCTAAAAAATCAACAGTAGCATCTACATCAGCTTTAGGTATTCTCAAAACCTTTTATGATTGCTAGATTTTGGACTCAGGAGCTACAGACCATGTAGCATGTAGCTTAACTCTCTTCACAACCTATAAGATAATTAAGCATGTTATAGTTAAATTGCCAAATAAAAACACACTTGAAGCAAAGATATCTAGCACAATGATTTTAACTAATAAGCTCTACTTGAGTGATGTGTTATTTATGCTAAATTCAGTTTTAATTTGATTTCAGTGATTAGTCTTAGCAGATAACGTAACTGTATATTATTTCTGATAAAAGAAGTTTGTCTAATTCAAGAAATTATAAGCTAAAAGAAAATTGGTTCAGTTAAAATTGTTGGTAATTTGTATATTTTTGAACAATAAAGGAGTCTAAAATTTAAGGATGTATATCAGTTCATCAATCACACAATCATAAGGAAATGGGATAAAACATTTTGATGATGCAGATATTTGGCATTTCAAATTAGGTCACTTATCCCCTAATAGATTTTCAATAATTAGTAATCATGCACTAGAAGTCAAACGTAATAAAAATGCCAAGGCTTGTGATGTATGTCATTATTCTAAGCAAAAGAAACTTAAATTTCTCACTAGCAAAACTGTTTATATTGCTATTTTTGATTTATTGCAAATGGATATCTGAAGGCCAATAGCACAATGCTCATTTTCTAGTCATAAGTATTTTCTAACTATGGTGGATAATTATAATAGATTTTTGTGGGTTTTTCCAATTAAAAGTAAAGCAACTAATTTAGACTTTTACTCAGATGGTGAAAACATAATTTGTGAAAGTAATAAATCAAATAAGGTTAGACAATGGTTTAAAGTTCTAATTATCTGAATTTTATGCAGCTAATGCGATTCTACATCAAATCTCATATCCAGAAACTCCTCAACATAATTCTAGAGTTGAAAGAAAGCATCAGTATTTGCTCAACATATCAAGAACTCTTTTTTCCAACCAAACGTACCTAAAGGATTATGGAGCTATATAGTTCTTCATACTGCCTTTTTAATCAATAGTGTTTCATCTCTTGTGATTAACAATGCAACATCATATGAGAGGCTGAATAAACAAAAACCAGACTACTCCATACTGAGAGTCTTGGGTTCATTATGTTTTGCTATTATAATAATGGCTCACAGAACAAAGCTTATATCAAGGGCTAGAAAATGTGTAATCCTGGGTTACAAAATAGGAACAAAGGGTTATATTCTCATGGATTTATATACCAGAGAAATTTTTATTTCCACAAATGTCCAATTTTATGAGCAGTATTTTCCTTATCAATAGTCATTATTAAAATCAAAGACTCGGGAAGAAAGCAGTCCACAGACATACAATGTAGATGATTACTCACAGTAATCTTATTTTGCAGATTTTTTAGTCTTAACAGAAGATTTACACCCTTTATCTGAATAAGATTCGTCATCTTATAGATAAGATTTGGTCCCTCTACCTACAGATAAGAAAGCAGTAGAGTGTAAGTAGGTGTACAAACTGAAACTCAAGGCAAATGGTAGTATTAAAAGACATAAAGACAGATTTGTGACTAAAGGATGTACTTAAGTAGAAGGTATTAAGTAATTATAGACCGTCTCTCCCATGGCTAAAATGATAATAATTAAGCTTTTTTTAGCTCTTACATATATTAAAGGATAACAACTTTAATAATTAAATGATAACAACTTTAATAATTAAATGTCAACAATGCCTTCCTCTATGGTGACCTTGTTGAAGATGTTTATATGATACCTCCACTAGGATATATTGTTGAAGAAGGACAGGTTTGCAAACTAAAGAAAAGCCTCAATGGACTGAAACAGGCCAATAGGCAATGGGTTTTCAAGCTTACTGAATTCTTAATGCAAATTGGATATAATTAATCTTATTTGGATTATTCTCTGTTCACTAGAAAATATGATGTTTGTTTCACTATTTTGCTTGTATGTGTAGATGATATCATTCTTTTTGAAAATGATATCATAGAAATACAAAGGGTTAAAGTAATGCTGGACAACAAATTCAAAATTAAGGATCTAGGCAATCTTAAGTTCTTCCAAGGCTTGAAAATTGCTAGATCAAAGGAAGGAATTTATGTTAATCAAAGGAAATATGCTTTGGATTTACTTAGTGAGATAAGTTTTCTAGATTGCAAACCATGTGCCACTCCTTTTAATTATCATAACAAGTTAAACAAAGAATCTGGTGAATTGTTATCTGATAACATAGAATATCGACAATTAGTTGGTAAATTATTGTATCTAACAACAATAAGGCCAAATTTGGGATATTCAGTGAACAAATTAAGTCAATATGTGGTTGCTTTTAAAGACATTCACCTTTAAGCAATCCATAAAGTTTTGAGATATGTAAATAAAGCACCAATCTTAAAGGCCTTTTTTGATAGTGACTGGGTTGGCTGCTTAGATACCCACAAATTAATCATAGGATATGTTATAAACTTGGGAGAATCACTGATGTGTTGGAGATCAAAGAAACAAACTACAATTTCTCGCTCTTCTGCTGAGGTAGAATATTGAGCATTAATAAGCCTTACTTGTGAAATTCAGTGGATCAAATATATTCTTGAAGATCTCTACGTCTCTCATCCTAATCCTATTAGTATCTACTGTAACAACCTCTTAGCGATTCATATAACTTTCAATCCAACCTTCCATTGCCACCTTGTGTGAAAGAAACTCCAAAATGGCCTCATTCACTTATTGCTAATCAAAATAGGGAACAACTTGCAAATATTTACATTAAGGCTCTAACTCCTCAAGACTTCAACAAGTTCATATCCAAGCTCGGCTTGATAAATCTTCTCTTGCCAGCTTGTGGGGGCAGTGGCGGACCCAGAATATATACACAGGATGGGCGAATCAAAGTACCAACCTTCTCACACTCTGTCCATCAACAAACAGAGAGTGCGTCTCAAGTTTATAGCCGGCGCGTAAGGGCATTAAAATATCTCTCCTATAACCAAAATGCTACCGTTTTGATATCTAGAAACCTAGAAAAAAATTTTTCATCTCCCAAACACTTTCTCCATAAACAAAACATAGAAAAAAAAAAGAAAATTTATTCAAACGGACCAAATTTTTAAGTACTTTGATCACACTTTCTCCAAAAACAAAACACAAAAAATTAAACAAATGAAAATTTATTCAAACGGAGAACTAGAGACAAGTGGGGTTTTTATAGGCACCAAAAGAGTATTGTGGGTAATATCTATAATTAATGGGTAAGTGCCTTTATTTAATTTTTTTGATCATTAAAATTGAAATTGAAATGAATTAATTATTTAAAAGTGGTAAAGGAAGATGACACGTGGGTTAATTCAATTGCTCTAGTGATGGGTTAGGTAACATAGAAGCAACTACACTACACAAGTTTGGCAGATTTTGCATGGTGTGGCCTTAGTTTAGTAATATTGAGAATTGACTTAGGGTGGGCTCAAGCCCATACTGGGCTAACACTGGGTCCGCCCCTGTGTGTGGGGTTGGGGGGGGGGGGGTTAACAGAGGAGTATATTAAGAATGAGGAGAAGGATAATTTTTATTCTGAAATACTTTCTACAGAAAAGTATTTGAATTAAGAAGAAAGGCTATCTGTTGATAACGGCTAGTAATATAGCCAATCAACAAGTTACACATGAGTGACAATAAAGATTTCTTATTTAATGAAACGGTATGCCTAAGGCTTCTCTCTATTCTATTTTTCTATTGTCGTTGGGCTACGTATGGTGTCATTTGTCTTGTTCATCGTCTTACTTATCAAGAAAGTATCTCTAACAAATGGTGAGGTGTTACAATTCTGATTGGTGAGCTGTTGTTGGTACATTCTAGAATCGATAAGGTGTGCGCATTCCTGAATGATCCTGCTGCAATATAAATAAGGAATGTAATTTGAAAGATAGATATAATTTTCTAGTGAATCATTTTTATCATCAATGAATAATCATTTTCTCTAATTTATCTTTTATTATTTTTCTTGAATTTTCCTTTCAAAACATCTCAATTATTTGATGTTTCATTTAAGCACTTCAACTATTTAAAAGTGTTTCAAATAAAATTTTGAATATTCAATAACATGCTCTTATATTCTATCGCGACAATATATCTAGTTGTAATACTTTTTAACAGTTGAGATGCCTAAATAAAACATTCAAATAGTTGAGATGTCTAAGTGAAACTTTTAAAAGTTCAAGATTTCAATCGATAAAATTAAATAAAGTTTGGTGGGAGGGGGTGAAACTGTATATTAAAATCATTGTATATTAGACCAATGTTTATATATGGACATTAACTTTTAAGAGATTATACCAATGCATCAATTTCCATTATATTTTTTATTTTCTTTTTTGGGTGCACAAATTTAGTGTTTGACCTAATAGACCGTTAACAAATAGAATGTTAGCTAGACGATTTCTATTGAGATGTAAGCTTAACGTCCACATGTGTATCAACATTTAACAATATATTTTTTTTAAAATTTGTTTCATTTTTTACGTGAAAATTAGGTTTAATAACTCACTTTCACATTGTAAATGCTCTTAAATGGCTAAAAATTCCTAAAGTACCTCTCCAAATTTCCAAATGTTAATTTAATTTAAATATATACTATCAAATACCACAAATTCTAACAAATTTTAAATTTTTAACCACTTAAAAATACATAGAAAGCTTTTTTAAAATTATTGCTATAAATAAGGGCCATAGTTTGCCTCAAAAAGAGCCAACAAAGAGCATGGACAATTACTCTATTAATTCAATATTTTAGAAACTCATTTGAAATTTAGCATCTAGAAAATAACATGTTGCTATGAACGACATGTTTATCAATACAGCAGCTTGCCTTTTCATAAAGTGGTATATAAAACAGCGCGTTTATCAAATAAAATTTAGTGAGAATTACTTTTAGGTCCTTAATTTTATAGTTAATCTGCTATTAGATCCTTAATATATGGTAAATACGGTTACGAGTCCTCAATATTTTGTAAAATCCTCTTGTCGCGTCTTTCTGTCTGTTTTTCTATTAATTTGGTTGGAAATGTAACAATTTGATCCTCTTACATTTTATTCAACTATGAAATAGTTATATTAATTTTTTAATTTAATTTTAACAAAAAATTCTTTAAAAAAACAAAAAATTAAAAAACTAACTCTTCTTCTTCTTTCCATATTCCCAATGCCGCCTCCACCAAACTGCCTCCATTGCCCCCGCCACTCTTCCACCTCCACCACCACCACCATCTTTATCTTCACCACACACAGCCAAAAACCACCAAAAAACAACGAACTAAATACCATTAGAACCATGTCATTACGTAGAAGCCAAAAACACACACTACAGTTTGAAATTATCATGAACTAGTCAGAATTTGCCAAAAATCGAGACCCTTTCACTGGAAAATTCAAATTGCACAAATCAAACCTAACTAAAACAATATTTACCTAAAAATGAATCTTAGGAAATGAGGAGCAGATGTATACCCAAATTGAAGCGAGATGACTATCGAAAAAGCTTAAAAATGGTGATACGTGCAGCGATATGGTTGGGTTTGAAAACCTGTCGGGTTCTCCCTTTCTAGCGGTAGATCGACGACTTTGTGGCTATCAAAGGAATGTCGGTGGCAAGAGAAGTCCATTGGTGAGCTCAGATTGGCAGTCCCAGCTCTAGAACGACGGCGACGAATCTGTTTTTATGTCTATAGAGGAAATAGAAAATGGGAAGAAAAAAGAAAAAGAGGAAGCGACTCTGCTTTTGAACGTTTTCAGACGCCAAACCCACCTCATGCCCAAACCTCCACCGGCACCACCATCACCTCTTCTACCGCATGCACCTCTAGCCACGCGTTCACTGCCTCTTCCTTTCACACCAATGCCACCTGACGAAGATGAATGAGAAGTCGAAGAAGAAGCAGAAGTCCTAGAAGATGGGATTACCCTTTTTTTATTTTTATTAATTTTTTTGAAAATTAAAATTTATTTTTAATAAGAATATTTTGTAAGTTGGAGGAGGGTTAAAATGAAATTTAAAAGTACTAATTTATAATTTTTTCAACCAAACTAAAGGAAAAAAGGAAGGAAAACTGACGGAAGGACCCGATAGCGGGATTGCGCAAAACATTGAGGACCCCGGAGCATATTTACCGTACACTGGGGACCTAATAGGAGGTTGATTATAAATTTGAGGACCTGAAATTAATTATTTCTAAAAATTTATTTAAAAAAAAAAAAGAAAAGGGAATGATTTGGAGGCACTAGCACGCGACCTTTAAACGCTAGTTTCGGTGACAGTGTTGACTCTCTTTTTCTGTCCCTCAGATCAGAGAGGTTGAATTCGATATTTGTTATCTTATCTCTCTCTATCTCTCTCGAACCACCGTCGCCGTCTTTTCTCTTTTCCTCTGGTAAGCCCTAATCTACTAGACGCGCATACGATCGAAGAATTTCTCTATCTTTTATTTCAATTTCAGGGTCTTTTATTCATACCCTTCCTAGTTCTCGTGCTTCAGTTTCTAGGGTTTTGGTTTCGGGTTTCCCTCGCTCTATCTTTCGAATCATTTGTTAATTAAGGTAGTTTGGTGCTGAGTACTTCAATTATCGAGGGACTGAATTTGAAATTGATTTTGTTGCTGGTTTTTTGTTTGTTTAATTTTGTTCTCGTTGTTAGGTCTGAAGTTTGATTGGGTTGAATTTTTAGGGTTTTTTTTTTTTATTGAAATAAAAATTGAAAAATTGGCGGGGTTAGGGTTTAATATACACGGGCTTATAGGGGATTTTAATTTTAATTGGGATTAGGGTTTTATATTATAAAGCTTGCTTCTTTGTTGTGATATATGGCGGCTGGAAGACATGGGGGTTATCGTGATAACGAATTTCGGGGACGCGAGTCTGATGTTGAATATTCTAGGAAGGGATTTGCTTATTCTAAGGAGGAGTATGACAGGATAGGGAATGGTAATCGCGAAACTGAACGAGGTAGAGTTCGTGATATGAGAGATAGGGGTAGGCCCAGACAAAAGGATATTAAGGAGAGGGAAGTGGTAAATGGTGGGTATCGTTCCTCTTCCAGTAAAAGTGATTCGGGTAGTAGTGGTGGCAATGGAGGGTCTCGTGGACCCCACAGATGTGGGTTTACTGCGAGAACCATGGATAGGGAGCCTGGTGAATTGTCTAGTGAAAGTGGGTCAGATGATGCAATTGAGTCCGAATCACAGGTTAATAAAGATAGTGTGGTTTCAAAGGTAGTTCAAAATGGGATTCAGACTCCTGCTGAGAAGAAGAGGAAGTTTTCTCCTATAGTTTGGGACAGGGATGATAAAGAATTGACTAATTCTTCAAAAGGTAGGATTTCTCCAGCAGTGACTACCCTCCCTCCGCCACCACCCCTCCCTAGGGCATACCGCCAATCACCTAATGCTGTTCCAGATGGAGGTGTTGAGTTATCTCCGGTTAAGAGTAGTAAGAAGCAGGACCTGCAGTCTTCTCCAGTCAAGAATTCAGTGGTTAAAGGCTTAGGAAGGTTTACTGGGTCCGAATCTCCTGTAGGATTGGCTGCTTTGCCTCTAGAAGAGCAACAAGTGGTTAATGGCCATGATCGCGAATCTCAGCTAATAGATGATGATGATTATGTGCCACGGAATATATCATCTTCTAGATGGGCTGCTGGGGATAATTCTCCAGTTGATGAAGGTGAAATTGTTGAGGATCAGGAAGTGCGCAAAAGAAGAAAAAAGATGCCTTATTTGGAGGCACTGGATTTCAGAGCACGCAACAGGTCAATTACTCCTGACTTTGGAGATTTTAAGAGAGAGGGGTCAGATGGAGTGATGGGAAGGTCTGTTGACTCTGAGGAGCGAGACACTCATGCTAGGTCGTTGAGCGGGGATGATGATGGTCATGGTATAGATAAGGATGATGACATGGCGATTGATGATAGACATGACCGAAGTGATGGCAGCAATGACCATTCGAATACAGATACTGAGAATGATAAGGATTCTTGTGAAACACCAGAGGCTGCAGGTCCTCCCCAAAGAAGTATAAACATGCTTCAGGGTTGCAGAAGTGTTGATGAGTTTGAGAGACTAAATAAGATAGATGAGGGCACTTATGGAGTTGTATATAGAGCTAGAGATAAGAAGACTGGGGAGATTGTGGCATTGAAGAAGGTGAAAATGGAGAAAGAACGAGAAGGTTTTCCATTGACATCTCTTAGGGAAATAAACATCCTTCTTTCTTTTCACCATCCTTCAATTGTTGATGTAAAAGAAGTTGTGGTAGGCAGTAACCTTGATAGCATTTTTATGGTGATGGAATATATGGAGCATGATCTAAAGGGACTCATGGAATCCATGAAACAGCCATTTAGTCAAAGTGAAGTTAAATGCTTAATGCTACAGTTATTGGCTGGTGTCAAGTATCTTCATGATAATTGGGTCCTCCATCGAGATTTAAAGACCTCAAATTTGCTTTTAAATAATAGGGGTGAGTTGAAGATCTGTGACTTTGGGTTGGCTCGTCAATATGGGAGTCCATTGAAACCGTATACTCATTTGGTGGTTACTCTTTGGTACAGGTGAGCCACAATTGTTTATATGATATACAATTCCAAATCTGTGTTGATGATTGCATTATAGGGCAATTTTTTCCACGCGTATTATACAAATTTATGGATTGTGAAACTTTATCATTAGAATTGCATTGTCTGCTAGTTATTATAGGATTTGTTATTGTTCAATTTGCTGGTGTTTTATGATATCCTTGACACTCTTATTTGTGCAGGGCACCTGAACTTCTTTTGGGAGCTAAACAATATTCAACTGCAATTGACATGTGGTCACTGGGTTGTATTATGGCTGAGCTATTATCAAAGGAACCACTGTTCAATGGGAAAACAGAATTTGATCAGCTTGATAAGGTAATTCTATTCCCAAAGAAGCAGGGACTTTATGTCCAGCCAACTAGAATTTTCTGTCATTATTAAGGCAGTGATCATTCTAATTACTGCTATGTGGGACATGGGTAATGTCTCATTCCCTGTTTTTGTATTGCAGATTTTCCGAATCCTTGGTACACCAAATGAGACAATCTGGCCTGGGTTCTCCAAGTTGCCTGGAGTTAAGGTCAATTTCGTTAAGCACCAGTAAGTATTTATTTGTTATAGTGCTTTTCAAATTAATGATAACAACGTGTTTTCTTATTATTGCCACTGTTTTCCCAGGCTTCCAGCTGGGTGATTCTGGTCTGGCTATGTGGCCTCCATTGGTGACACTTGCAGTTTCAAAGTTCATTTCTTGTTTGTACTAAACAGCTGACCTGTTCCTTTCAGGTATAACCTACTGCGTAAGAAATTCCCGGCAACATCTTTCACTGGATCACCGGTTCTTTCTGATTCTGGATTTGATTTGCTGAACAGACTTCTAACATATGACCCTGAGAAGGTATGTAATATGTACTTCTCATAAAAATGTTTTTGGTTTGTAGACTGGTATTCGACTTAACAAAGCCCATGATATTTTCTTGCAGCGAATCACTGCTGACGAAGCTCTTAACCACGAGTGGTTTAAGGAAGTTCCGCTTCCCAAATCTAAAGATTTTATGCCGACTTTTCCTGCTCAGCATGCTCAGGACAGGTATCTTTTTTCTTATATCGCATAATTAGCTTTAAGTAGTTATTCTTCAATGCATGTTTTGTGTTTATCCTTAGTAGTTTTTTAAACTTCCAAACTAGGCGTTTGCGGAGAATGTTGAAGAGTCCAGATCCTTTAGAAGAGCAGCGCCGAAAGGAGCTGCAACAAGGGGAGCTAGGCACTGGTGGCTTGTTTGGTTAACATGCCTTGTTTGTTGACCTCTGTACTTTAGTTTCCACATGATTGACACAGGATGAAGTTGAGGTGAGGGATGTCCATTGAAAGGAAGTAGTGATCATTGTTTCTCAGACGTTCATTCATACTTTTTTTAGCAGGCACTTATGGTGATTTGGGTGGAGAAGTTATTTGGCACCTGGTACCCAGTTATCTTGCAGGTTAACTTTGTTCTTCAGCTTTCATCAACTTATAGACACACGTCTATGACACTGATTGCATTGCGAGGTGTGGCATAACTTGGCCTTTCATCTTAAAAAATCAGTTTCAGCTGGAACTTTTGTATGTAACATATTTTATTTGATACATTGTAAACAATTCTATTAAATCTGGTTTTGAAGTTTAGACCTGTATGGATTTACTGTCCACTATCAGTTTGTCTACGTTTTTTTTAATATCCATATTGTGTTTGCAAGAGACGGTTGGTGTGAAGTGGAGGAGACGTTCTTAGCTTTTCATTGCTGAAGATATTAACAGTAACCATAGAACATTGAAGGTAATTTACTGATTTGATATCTAAGGACGTTATCCAAGGTCAGGATTATTGTTCCATTCCTGATGAGCTATCTAGTTGACGTTTTGGAACTATATTTCTGATTAGCTGTTCATCTCTTGTTTAGCATGGTCATTCTTTTTATATTTTTATCATAAAATTATTTTTAAAAATTCGGAGGGTTAAATTTTTTCTCTTGGATTGGTTGCGCTTCACTTTGCTTTTGTTTTATGCACCTTCACCCTTCTAAAAAAGTCTCCAACTAGTTGAATTAAATGCCATTAATAGTATGGTCCTCTTATTATCATTGTAAAAAAACTTGCTGTCTTTTTAATTTTGAAAAAAAAAAAAATACATTATCTCATTTATGAGAAGCATATCTTATCAAATTTTATGAAAGCCGAGTTTGAAGAATTGGATCCTGAGAGTGGAAGGGCCTTGAAATGTGCAGAACTTAAATATAGTTACATATCTTTATTTTTGAGCATTTACTGGATACTTGAAATAGGTCTCTTGCATTCAATTTTGATGAGAATGTTAGTAGCTTTAGTGAACTTAACTTTATCCTCTTTTTTAGTAGTTCTAGTAAGCATTGGTCATTGTTGTGTTGTGGTTTGTTGGAGAAGTATTAGGTAATTGTTGTGGTGTACACAGGAAGACTGAACTATTTTGCTGGAAGATATTATTTTCATGTCCATGGTTGATTTTTGATTTTAAGATTCGATCTCAACCAATGACCTAGCATGTGGAAGTGAATTAATGTCCAAGATTTATAACTTCTATATGGTTGGTTTTAAGATTTTATCATGCCCAATGAAATTGTATGTGGAAATGAACTTGTGGAGCATACCAAGGATTAACATGCTGAAAGCATAGTCATGCCCGACAACTTTTTTTTCCCCCCTCTTTACTTCTATATTTTTATTCATATGTTGCAAATTGAAACGTTTTAATCAGCAAGAACCTTTTTATGATGTTTCTGTGGATCTCACTGCAGCATCAAAGCAAAGCAGGTTCAGGAGGTTACCTGCATCCTGGATTTTATAGAACTTTCAATTAGTTGTCTACAGGCTCAATAGAGGTACTGTACAACCCTTAGTTTGTTCTAATGCGTCATTTTTTTGGTTGATTTCTCCCTGGTTAACTTTTGTTACTGAGATCTTGATCTGGAGCTTTTCTCATAAGCTGTTCTGAGCATATTATCGCGACTCTCAAGCTTTTTCATGTTTTATTGGGTGCTTTCAAAGTTATGTGGGGTTTGATCTTAAACAAGTTAGCTGTTCTTTTTTTTTTTTTTCGCCATCTTGTCAATGTGGATAGCTAGCTTTAGTTTATTCATGGACCCAAATGGAAGAACCAATTTTTTACATAACCAGTGGAGAATGCTGCTAGTTAAGGTATATTGTATTTAATAGCATTAGATCATTCTATTTTGGAACCCCCTGGCAACTCTGATGCCTTGAAGCAATTAATTGAAATAAAGTCAAAGGTACATTTGCAAACAAAATTAAAATGTCCAGGCGCGTTTATGTCTCGATTCTTAACATGAAATATAGCGATATGATTTTAGAAGACCAAACCTTGTCGGTAACATGTAACCAGTGATCTTCTCTTCATTATGTCAGTAGTTTGCATGTAGATTTATTTTGGCATTGCATTCAAATCTTTTGATGATTTCGATCATGCTAGTAACTTTTGTATACCTTTTTTCATTTGAGCTTTTTTCTTTGATGATGAAAAATATGAATGCAAAAAATGCCTAGAAGTTATGTGGGTTTTGCACAGTTCTGAAGTGTAATGAGGTATGGTTGTGGAGGTATTAACAATATAGTTCTTGCTGTTTTGCACAGCATTTCATCGATGATCTTCTTGCATTCATTTGTGTAGTGAATTTGGTATGGCATGAGAGTTGGTTTCCTGTTCCTTGCAGTATTTTTCTTTTTCTTTTTCTATTGCACCATCTCTGTCCAAGGTTAGTTGAATAATTTGCTCTGTGCTGCGCAAGCAAAACACTTTCTAGCAAAATTGAAGCCGCCCCTGAAAGTTGAGATTTCGAAATATGGTTGGTTGCATCCCGACCTCAAGTTGACACGACATAATATAATGTGCCTTTCTCGTCTCCAATCAAATAATTTGTGGTTCGCTCTTAAAATTTAGATATTTTGGCTGGTGAACTCTAAATTTTCCATTTATTTTCTATGAACCATAGGTTTATGATTACTGTTTCTAATAATTCTGGATACATTTTGGAAATGGAAATACTAACAATTTTTTTTGTTTATATTCTAAATTTGTTGGTCTTAGTTCCAACAATCTTCTTTTCGACACATGATGATGCTTTGGTAAATGTAAGATTATGAAATGGGTTGTGATGGGGAGTTATATCTAATGATGACGTCTAAACTCTTTTGGATATAATAATATTAAGAATAATAATAATGAGGATCAAACAGATGAATCAAATTTGTTTTTGGGCGGTACAAATCCTGAAATCAAAATTGCAAAAATTTCTTGGTGTCAGAAATGTACGAGCCCTCAAGGATCTAATCACGTTTAGTGAATTTTTCAAAAAGATGTATCCTCCTCCTTTAAATTTTTTTTTAAATTTAAAAATAAATATTGGAAATTTGTTATTGTGTGTATGTTTTAAATATATAAATTAATTTGTAAATAAAAGTAAATATGTATATGATATGTTTGTTGATATTTTATGAAAATAAAATTATAAAAATTGACCTTTATCAAGATACCCTCAAAAAGTTGGATGGTTTAAAGTGTTTTTGAGTATGATTTCAAATTACAAGAATGTTGAAGTTAATTAAAATGTTTGGGATTGGAGATTTTGAATTTATAAGATTAATTTCAAATTAAAAAGTTACCGATCACTTGTAAACTTAATTAAGGGTTGATATAATTTACTTTAGATTTTGACGTATTAGATAATTTAAGTCTCTTGTTTTCAAAAAAAAAAAAAGAAGTCTCTTGTTTTCAATATTATTTTAATAATTTAGTGTATTAGATAATTTACCGTTAAATATTTTGGTCTATTTATTTCTAAAAATCGTTAAATTTTTGTAGAAGAGAGTGAATAGCTAATAGGATGAAGACAGAACTTAATTAAATAGTAATAAAAATGTCATGCCACATGTTTTCATTTATAATATAACTTTCAATTTTTGCAATAAACGAAACAAGTGAGTATATCAATTTGAAATTTTCAACCTGAGTTGGAATCTGGCTTAGATTTGCCATTGGGTTATTAGAAAACGATGAAAAATGTACTTAAAATTTTCATGTTACACAACTCGTTTTTGGATCCATTACCATTTTTTGTTCTAGCAAATAAAGTGGAACAAAATTGGTGTCGATGGACTTGTCTTCTCCTGGCCATTCTATTAGTGGCTTTAGATCGGCTGTCCTACCAACGAAAATCATGTAACTAATAATAGTTAAATTTTTTGGATTATCGAGAGAATTTTCACAAATTGCAAATACATCTGGTAATGGTTGTATGCGATTTTAGTGGACAAAAACTTGCCTCAGTCTGCATTTGCCAGTGGTGGCCTTTGATCATCCATCTGAACTCCGACGGCAACTTTGGGTGAAAGCATATGGTGGTGGAGTTGTTTTTCCAAAGAATGGCGTCCCTTTTCATCTTCTTTCCCCTTTTTTTTTTTAATAATTATAATTCTAATTATTATTACAATGGATATTTAAGTAATTTCAATGGCATTTATTTGTTTTAGAGACAGAACAACAAAAATGTCTAACAGTAGCAAAATAAGAAGACTAAAAAAATAATATTGACTAAATTGTCTAATACTAAAAAATCAGGCACTAAATTATAATTACCCGTAATATAATTATTAATTAACAATAAATCACGAGAATCCTTTCCTTTAACAGAACGGAAAAACCGAACATTCTGAATGGTTGGCAGCTGATCATAACTGACCCGTCTCCCTTTTTAACGCGCTTTTTTGAAATTTTCTCTATTCGAATCCTACCTTTCCTCTACCACCATTACCCATTCAACCCTTCCTTTTCCGTTCGTTTTTTACTTTTTTTTCCTCATTGTTTCGAAATTCGCAGAAGAGTACTTTTCATCCTATTTTCTTTGCTTTCTTTGTTTCTTTCATAATGGGTTTCAATTGGATCAGGCCTGAGGTTAGCTTTATTTTTTGTGTTTGTTTCTCGGGAAAAATCTATCTCAATTCTGGTTTCATTAGAAAACTCTAAAACGATGACATTAACCGTATAGAGTTTTGATCTTTATTTTCCGGTTTTATCAAGATTTTGTTTTTTTCTTGGTTATTATAATATTTAAGTTCAATATCAAGTATTGATTTTAAAATTTTCAATTATGATTCATCTTTCTAGAAATAAATTAATTCTTTTGTTTTTGATATAGGTATATCCTCTATTTGCTGCTGTTGGTGTAGCTGTAGGCATCTGTGGGATGCAACTTGTTAGGAATATTACTGGCAATCCTGAAGTCAGGTAAATTTATTTTTATAAATCAATTCCAAAATTTTATTTTTTTTTTTATTGCCAAAACATAGGGAAAATCTGATTGATTTTTTTTTTTCTAAAAATTAAAAATTGGTGGTGTATAGGGTGACCAAAGAAAATAGGTCTGCAGGAATTCTTGAGAACTATGCTGAGGGTGAGAAATATGCAGAACATGGTTTAAGGAAGTTTGTTCGTAAGCAGAAACCTCAAATCATGCCTTCCATCAATGGCTTCTTCTCTGATCCTGATCTTAATAATTAGAATCTTTTTTTATTCGATTTGATTCTGAGGAAATAGAATAGAAGTAATATTTTTATTTTCCCATTTAAAGAGAGCATTGGAAAATCCATGTTGGTGGATTTATTTTGAGACAATTTTTGGCAATAAAGATTCAAGTTTTCCTATTCTATTGTTATTTATTCTCTTTTCTGTGTTTTTCATATTTTTTGTCGAACTCAAAAGCTGTTATTTCCGTAATGTGTTTGTGCGATATTGTATTAATTCTGCAATGAGGAAATAAATGTCATCATATTATTATCAATTAATTTAATTATGAGAATTGCTGGAAATTTTGAATTAACAGAAAATTATAAATTATGTGTTCTACTGGGATCTCGTAAAAATAATAAATTTAAGTTTTTAGCATTTTTACCATTAAGTTCGCAACTTTTGGCAGTCAGTTAATTTCATCACACAGCGAAAGTTAAGCAAAAAACCAAGAAATCTGCAAAATTGTCGTTGTATTATGAACAAAAACTCTTAATCTGTTTATTGAGATTTCTCTCTAAGAGCCATAATTAGCAATTTACATTAAGAATTTGAGCTCTAATTAAGTCTAATCTATTCAATTACTTGCTCTGCTCCCTATTACTTTGTACATTTTCCTTTTATTCTGCATTAGTACTACTGCATTTTCAGTCAAAACTGTCAAACTAAACTATGCAAAATTGTAATAACAAAATGTTGAATCTTAGACTCTTCTGCTTCTAACATTTATCAGTTTCCTTTCGAAGATCTTCTCAAGAACTCAGCAACCAACTTCGAAAATGCAGAGCCATTGTTCTTCAGCAACTGTTCTGGGGAACCATACTCCAAGACTTTGCCTGCATAATTAAAATGGTTGCATTGCATCAGTAAATTTATCTTATTTTTGATCTTATATGGACGTCTTAATTTATGTTTATAGAGTTCAATTACTAATCCAACATTTCTCTAAATTGTCTATGTGGGATTTTACATGGGAAAATCACATAAAGAAAATGCAGTTACATTTATGCAGAAAAACTTGGAATCCAGTATGGGTTTTATTTGTAATTTATGCAGAAAGATTCAATTTTTATATAATGGTGTTGAAATTACCTTCATCAAGAACCAATACCAAGTCATTATCAATTACAGTAGGAATCCGATGCGCTACAGTGATGACTGTGCATCTATTTGTTTGTTCTCTGATTGTCTGTTGAATGATATTGTCTGTTGCTGTATCAATGGAAGCCGTAGCCTCGTCTAAAACTAGAATTCTTCTTTTCTTTAGAAGCACTCTAGCTAGACAAACAAGTTGCCTTTGTCCAACACTCCAGTTCTCTCCATCTTCTGCAACTGCAATTTTCCCAAGAATTTAGAATCCAAATCTAACATGTACAAAAAGAAAAAACTGGGAAATAATCATTTACCGGCAGCTTCGAGCAGCCTTTGATCTTGCCTTACTATATGAGCAAGGCGACACTTGTTAAGAACCTGAAGAATTAGAATTATTGGATTAGTAATAAATATAATTTTAGACAATTCTGTACGGGGAAAAAGAAATAGAATTTCTGTTCATACCTCCCAGATTTCTTTGTCTGAGTGCAGTCCAAATGGATCTAGATTAGTCCTTACAGTTCCTTGAAATAATGTAGGGTCTTGTGGTATTATACCTAATCTAGACCTCAAATCTTGCAAACCCATCTTGGAAATGTCCTTTCCATCAATAAAAATATCGCCTTCTTTTGGCTCAATGACCCTGAAGAGTGCTTGAATCAATGTAGACTTTCCACTTCCTGTTCTTCCCACAACGCCGATCTTTTTCCCTCCTGGGAAAGTACAAGTTATTGACTTGAGAACCATTGGAAACTTAGGACTATACCGAACACTGAGGTTTACTAAATCAATTCTTCCATCTGCTGGCCATTCGGGTTCTGGCCTGCAACTTTCGATCACCAATGGAGCTTCACTGGGTATTTTAGTAAATTGCAGGATTCTTTCGACTGATATCATTTTGTTCTCAACATTGCATAAGTTCCATATAACCCAAGCCTGAAGAACATTCAGGTTCAGACCATAGGTAGCTGCTAGCCCTGCCAAGCCTGATATCCAGTTTAACCCATTATTAGTTTTGACATATATTTGAGGAAACCTTTATAAGTAAAAATGTGGATACAAGTGGCAGGAAGAGCTTACTCGGATCAATAGCTGACCTAGGAAGGCCGACCAAGATGATTAGAACAAGGAAGAAAACAAGGTTGAAAAGAGAGTTGATTCGAACGCATAGCCATTCCATTGTGCCCATATTGTGGAAGACTATGCGAGAATAATCATCTATCAGGCTCAGATTTCTTGTCCTGAAGCGATCTTCCTGATTGAAACAATGAATAGTAGCTGCTCCTGCTATTGATTCTGAAAAATGATGCAAGATAGGAGCTTTTCTGATTCCAACCATCCTGGCTAATTCTCTGGCAGTGGTGATGTAATATACCTGATACCAGATGGAAATTCCAAGTATGACAAGAAAGAGAAGAAAGACTGGCCAGGCAACCTGAGACATTAGAATAATTATGCTAAATAGCTGAATTAGTGCAAATGCCAATCCAACTAATCTGTAAGGAATGTCCGTGTCTACTGTGCTTTGATCTGTTGATGACTGAAAAAAGAAGAGGAATATTATTTCTTGTGGGCATTTACACATAACAGAAGAATGAAAATTACTTTAAAATGGAAATGAATAAAAACTCTCACCCTATTGAGAATTCTACTTGATGGGGTTGAATCAAAAAATGAAATGGGTGCTCGCAAAACCGATCTAATCATTCCAAGGAAGAGTCTCTGAGAAGTCTCAACAGCTATAGTTGCCGTAAGAATTGTTCTTCCTAGTATAAAGATGGAGCTTCCAATAGATAATACAATGAATACCCAAATCAATTTCTGTCTGGCAATATTGTGTCTGTCGTCTGATGCCCAAGCAATCCAATAATTGCTTCCGATCTGCAGACCCTGGAAAAGGACTTGGCATAGAAGAACGACCGGAACAAGGCCTCCTTTATAAGCTGAAGTAATAAAAGTTGAGTAAACACTCCATTTCACTCTACCAGTTTCAGTTTCTTCATCCTGAGATAAGTCTGAAGATCCATTATTAGTAATAGGCTCTTCAATCTTTACTTCAGTTACCTCATTTTGATTGAATCGAGAGGGTCGACTGGTTAAGGCATAATCTTCTAGAGGTGTGTTTACTTGGTTCAGTGACTTTTTATGTGCAGCCATTTGTCTAACAAGTTCCCCATCCGGATCTGCTATTAATTCCTCGTATTTTCCTGACTCAACAATCATACCATCTTTCATAACCTATAAGGACAAGTTTTTGAGCAACAATAAGAGGCTTGACAGGACAAGAAGTCTGATTAATCATGAATATATGAAAGGAGATTCTAAATTTCTAATAGCTTACCAGAACAAGGTCTGCAGCATCTAGAAATTCCAGTTGATGAGTGGCATATACAACAGTCTTCTGAGACAAGAGTTGCTTGAGACATTTCTGCAGAGTTAAAAAAAAAAAAAAAAAAGGTTCCAACTTTAAAGACATTTTATAGGAGAGGAATTTCAATATAGAAGCAAAACTGCTAAGAAAAGCAACAACAACTTGCCTTGAATAAATGTGCGCCAGTATGTGCATCAACAGCACTGAAAGGGTCATCAAGAATATAAATATCAGAATCACTATAGACAGCTCTAGCAAGTTGAATTCTTTGCTTTTGTCCTCCACTCAAGTTCATTCCTCTCTCTCCTATCACAGTCGAATCACCATGAACCCATATCCTAATGTCCTGGTTTAAAGCACATCCTTCCAAAACATCCTTATAAAAGGTCTCATTCATATCCTTCCCAAACAACACATTCTCTTTCACTGTTCCTGTCTGTATCCAAGCACTTTGGGGAACATAAGCTTTTGTTCCATAAACCTTAGTTGCTACCCCAGAAATTATTGGAATTTCACCAAGTAGGCTACACAAAAGACTTGATTTTCCAGACCCAACTGATCCACAAACAGCAACTTTATGACCCTTTATTATTTTCATTTTCTCCGTAATTCTAATTGTAGGTGTTCTGGAGTTTTGATCACTTGTTTCCCATGCACATTCTCCAGCCTCAATTTCAATAGCAACATTAGAAGCTTGTGGGATATGAAAAGTAACCTGCTTTCTATGACCTTCTTCTCTTATAAACTCTTGAACGCGATCTAGCGATACCATAGTTTGTGCAGCCATGGCCAGAAGCTCAGGAAAGTTAAAGATTGGCTCTTGCAGAATCCGAAAAGTGGCTAAAGCTGAGAGGACTTTACCTGTTGTTAATGGTGTTCTAACTAAAATGCATACTCCGAATGTAATAGCAGTAACTAGAGTTGGTGAAGTCCAAAAGAGAAAAACTATTGCTGAGTGTATATACAGATATCCTGACAAATGTTTTCTTTCGGTATCTCGGAGTTGAAGAAGTCTCTCGAAAAACTTAATTTCCCATGAGTAAAGTTTCAAGACTCTCATGCTTTTGAGAGTTTCCCAAGTTGCTTTAATTCTTGAATCCTTAGCTTCCATAATCCTGGTATGCATCTTTCTTTGCTTCTTGGCAAGTGGGATATTGCCCAACATAACCAAAATAGTAGAAGCCACAGCAGCAAGTGAAGGGGCAGCACCCAAATTCCAATACAAAATTATAAGGGCTAAGGAGACCTGAAGTGGAAGCAACCAAACTCCATGGATATTCCAACAGAAATCTCCTATTCTTTCCACATCCACGTTTATCATATTAATGATTTTACCATTGCCTGGACCTGAAAATTTTGCATACAAAGATTTCTTATAGACGAGTACCATAAGAGCTGCTCTTACGCGTATGCCAATACGCTGTGCCCCAAAATACCATTGTCTTTGAGTAAGTGATTCAATCATCTTTGAAACAAAGAAGATACAAGCAAGAATCCAGCCCTGGATGTAGCTTGAACCTTCATGTTTCTCTGATAAGAAATTCACAAAACTTGATATCAAAAGGGGACCCGTATAAGATGTCATTGTATTAACTCCTGCCAAAAGGGAAAATTTAAAAAGTTAAATGGGAAAAGAAAAAAAAAACAGAATTAAAAAAACAAGTGGCAAACAAAATACAAAACAATATACCTGCAAAAACTCCATTAATGGTCAAGGATTTCCATATGGCATAAAAAATGGCCTTTGGCAAGTTAGTAGTTTCACTTTTTGTTTTCCCAAAAGACTCTTCAAGCAATAAAGAAGCAAATTTTGCTGTTTCTGATTGAGGAACTGGAGGAATATTAGGCAAGTCTAATTTTCCTTTTCTTCCTTCTGCAAATAGTGGGTTTAGCCATTGGAAGGTGATATGGCTCCAAATTCCAGCATTACAAAAAATAGTTGATCCTTTTAACCCAATACTACTCTTTGGTTCAGAACCATTAGAACTGGGTATGAAAGCATTGAAACAAAGCAGTATTGGAAATGGTAATGAAATGAAATCAAGAATGGTAGTTTTAGGCCAAGGGATAGGCAATTCTATGGAAGTGAAGTTCTTAATCAAGAAATTAAACACAGAAAGTGAATAGAAAATGCAAGAAAATACCCACCAAAGAATTAGAATTATGGGCCACTTTGTACCTTCTGTAACAGCTGTGCTTCTAGAACAGAAATCAACTATTGCAGCTAAAACCCATGTTATAGAACAGAAGATGAATTTCAAAATAATGTCAAAATTTCTACTAGAATCCCAAAACTCATTAAACCCAAATCCAAGATTGAGAACAGCCATCACCACATTACAGAGAAAAGTGATTGAAAAAAGTGGGTTTAGCCATTGGAAGGTGATACGGGTCCTAAAACACAAACTAACCAAGATTTGTTTCAAAAACCAACCCAAAAATAATATGGAAAAAGCTACATTGATAATATCTATGGATTTTTCTACACTAACTTGTGATAAGAATTGAAACTTTATATTTTTATTCCCCAAATCAGCTAGATTGAAGGCAAAATTTGAAACTGTACGAAAGATATGGCCAGGAAGCGTAGCTTCTGCCATGTTTGAAAAATCTGCGAGGAAGAAAGGAACCAACTTTAATGGCGTATAAGAAAAATATAATGAAAAACGATTTGAGAACTCATCAGAATCAGAAGAAAAAACGCAATGGAATGTATAAGCAAAAACAAATTGAAACTGCGAAACTGTTGGAGAGAGACAAACCTGCAAAATAGTATGAAGGGCAACACGTGGGTATATGAGGGTTGGTGGTTTTTTTTTTAAGGATTTTTATAAAACAAAGTACACTATACTACACTAATTTATAGGTATTCAGCTTTCAATCTTTCGCTTAAAAATGAAAAGCTTTCTATACAAGCGGCGTCTCTTTCCTAGGATTAATATTTCAGTTTGGATACTTATTTTAATCTCTTTTCCTAATTTTATTAGTATAGAGTAGAATAGAATATATATGTAAAAACAAAAGCTTCCTATCTTGAATCAATTAATCCAATTTAGAAATTTGAGAAAAAATAATCCTATTTAGAATCGCAAATAATGTATCTTTTAAGTGGAATTTTTTTTTTTTTGTGGTTTCAAAAAGAAAAATACTATATTTTTAAAAAAAATTCCTATTTTGTGCAATTACCATATATTTCCCCTTCATAAATATAAGTCTATTTTTTAATTTTTATTTATGTCTACAAATATTCATCTTGTTACAAATTTAATGAATATTTATAATTAATGGAAATAGTATTGAAAATATAAATAGTAAAAATTTTCAAGTAATATTCAATATTTTATTATTATTTAGACATGTTACAAGAATTATCATTCTTTAAAAAATGTGTTATAAAAAATAAGTTTATATTTTTGGACGGAAACGCATGTATTATAAAAACAATAAACTTAGACCCATTATTTGGAAAATTAATAGATGAATTTATACTAAGCTTACAATTAAATTAAGTTATAATTAAAATTTTTTATTGTGATTAAATATTATTTAAACAATTAATTTTAGAATAATACAATAATAAAAACAATTTGGCAGCTTCCAGGGTGATTGTGACTTCCAAAATTCAGCACTAAACGGGGACCAAATCTCAATAGCTTCAGCGTATATATAAATTAATATTGATATTATTTAGTATATAATCTTTGAATCAAATCATTCAAATTTACAACATTCTTGGATATATGTTTCCACTAATGTCGTCATTATAATCACATATATTTTGTACCATAATTATAAAAATAGTATTTTGTTTTGTTTTCATCTATATAAGAAAGGTTTTGGGCTAAAATGGAAACCAACAAAACTTTGAAAGTTGCATTAATTTAATAATAATTGAATATAAAGTATTATGCGAATTTTTTTTTTTTTATCCCACTTCGGTTAATTAGAAAGGTTAGGAAAGGAGTCAATGCTATAAATATGCCTAAACTTGCAATTTATTATAACAATGTTTCGCCCAAAATGGAAACATTTAAAAATTTAATTAATGAGATAGAGTTGCATTAAATTTTATTTAATAAATAAAACAACTTATTTTTTCTATGAAAAAGGAAAAAAAAAAAGTTAAAATGGCATATATAATATATAAAAAGAAAGGTTTTGGCCTAAAATGTAAACAAATAAAACGTTGATTAAAAAAAATAGTTAAACTAAATTGCAATAATAATAATAATAATATTATTATTATTATTATTATTATTGAATCTAAAGTATTAAGCAAATTTATTTTTTCCCATATTGGTTAATTAGAAAGGTTAGGAAAGGAGTCAAGGCTATAAATATACTTAAACTTGTAAGTCAGATTCAAGGCAGTTCTTTGATGGCTCTGCTCCCAGTAGGGTTGATCATTTAACTAGATTCGGTGGGACCTGTTGAAACTCGACTCATGCGGAGCATATTTTATCCAATCCGTTGGGGCACGGGGTGGGATTGGTTTTAATAATGAAACCCTCTGCTCCGAAACCGCATCGCTCAAGAATAATATTATAATTTTACTAATAATTTAAAATTTTTAAATGATAATAAATATGTTGACTTAAACAAATTACTATAAAAATATGTCTTTTATTGAAATTAATGAATAATTGACATATAAATTTGAGTTATTTTGCATTATATTTGTGAAAATTGCATTATATTTTAATTAATCAAATAATGTTCAATGTATAAGTAGTAAGTACTATTTTTATCACCCGAATTATTTAATTTATTTGATAGATTATGTAATTAATTGAACTTATTTTATAATTTAAATGTATTAAAAAATACTTAAATTCTTTTTTTTTTCCTTAAAAAATTTACTTTTTCCAAAGAAAAAACTCTCGGACAAAGCTGCTAAATGCCCAACCTGATCTGTAATATGAAACCCAACTCGAAATGAGGTACGGAGACATATCAATGACTGGGCATAGGACTGATTTTAGGAAATCCGTCCGGAATCCGCCCATGCTCAACCCTAGACTCCGATATTGAGCAGCCTAAGTTACCGGTTCAATATAAATTTTGATTTTAATTTTTTTTTTCGAGTTGTTAAGATTTGTTTGACCGAACTATCGGCTGGTCTGGTCAGAGTTAAAAACTGTGCGTATCAATTATATATAATAAATAATTTAATTTATGAGATAGAGTCACATTAAATTTTATTTAATAAATAAAGCATCTTATTTTTTCTAAAAAAAAATTAATTAAAATGGCTTATCTATACAATATATAAAAGAAAGGTTATGGCCTAAAATCGAAACAAACAAAACCTGATTAAAAACATTAATTGAACTAAAGTTGCATTAATTTAATAATAATAATAATTGAATCTAAAGTATCAGGCAAAAATTTTTTTATCCCACGTCGGTTAATTAAAAAGGTTAGAAAATGAGTCAAGACTATAAATATACTTGAACTTACAAGCCTAACTCAAGACAGCTTTTCGAAGACTATTTTCCCAATATTGAAAAGTCTAAGTTACAAGTTCATTATAAATTCCATTTTTAATTCTTTTTTCGGATTGTTAAGATGTGTTGACCCGAACTACGAGCCGCCTCTGGTCAGAGTTCAAAAACCATACATATCAATTATATATAATATAGCAATGTTTCGCCAAAATAGAAATACTTAAAAATTTAGTTGATGAGACACAATATAAGAACTAGTATCAAAATTTTCTTTTTCTTCCAACATAACTTTTAAACTATAGTAATTTATATGTGTCATTTTTTAAATTATAAAGATTAGATATTATCTTTTGATATGAAATTTTTCATTGTTTTATAAATTTCATTTATGTAATAACTATTTTTTACTATAAGTTAAACTATTAATTTTTAAAGTAGAAAAATATTTCTTTTATAGACATACTGAACATATAATAAAGACTTACATATTTTAATAATTTTTTATTATATTATAATGATGAAAACTGAATATTAGTTATATATGTTATAGTTAAATATATAAAAAACAGTTGTGCTCGTGAATGAATTGAGACTTGACAGAATAAACTGAAAATTTAAAGGATTATAAGTTATTATTGCTAGTATACCCAATGTAAGTAAACTATTAATAACTTACAAATGAGGAAATAAATAAGAAAAAATTTGTTCCTATTAATTGAAACTTATTTGCAAACTCAAAATTTATTATTGTTTTCACACACCCACTGCAAAATGAGCGGATAACATGCTAGTTTTGTTCTAACATTGACGTATATTTGGAAAAAATCCAAGTTACTTGGACATCGTTTGTTTCAATTTGCTTAATATTTACAAGAAATCATGAAGCATAATTTAAAATCATTTGGTTTCAAAATTAATTTATTGAGAAATATACGTATTTTATATTTTAAAGGATATCTATGTAATTAAATTAGTTATGATTTTAATAATATAATAAAAGTATAAGTTTTCAATTTTTAACTCCAAAAGTTGTATTTTCTCTCATATTACTCAAAAAGTTACTTTTATAGTTTATTCTCTATAAGAAATTGAAATGTCTACTTTTCTCGTGAGTGGAATGGATAAAGTAAATAAAACGATTGAATTGTCTATTTTTTAGAAAATCACACTTCTCTCAACTCTACTTATTCGGACCAAACCATGCTTTATTAGTACTTCTATTTATTTATTCAATAATACCTATTCTCTCAGTTTGAGACGTCTCAATAAGAATGCTTTAGTATTTTTAATAATATTATTTATTTACTAATTAATATAATTAAATATAAAATTAGATAATTACTTCTCTATCCTTCCCTCAACTCTTGAAGAAATAGTCACTCTTTTCTTCAAAACAGTTCTCTTCGCTTTTGATTCTAGATTGTTCTTCGTTTTCCCCAAATCAGTGCTATTCCCTCTGTTCTTTTCTTCGATTCTCGAAAGTGAAGAACTGTTCTTCTTTTCAATCGGAACTCATCTTCTGCTCTATTTTCCAGTCAAGAATTTACTGTCCTTTTTTTTTTCTTTTGATTCCAGACCGTTCCTCTTTCGTTTTCGATTGTCTCCTACTCTGTTCTTTTTTTTTTTTTCGATTTTCCAGTGGTGAAGATACTGTTCTTCGTTTTCCGTTGTGAACTACTCTTCAAATCCCTAATCGGGTCCCAACTCTGAAATCGATTCGAATATCTTCTCTCTTTTTCGATTCGATCAGCCAAAATCTTTGTCTCAATCGACTGATCAATCTTCCTCTGAATGGCGTTTCAATTCCTCGTTCCAACATCCCAATTAGCTTTAATTTTTTGAATTTCTTCAGAAAATCGGTAAGTTCTGCTTCAACCTATTCTGCTTTCAGTAAATTTAAAAACGTGAAATTCAATTGTCTCAAGTAATTATATTTTCCCTTCATTTTTTTTTTTTTTGCATTTTTGAAAATTGAATTTGGATCCTTTTTAAGCCAGTTTAAGTTTCAAGTTCTGTTTTCATCTTTTTTATTTGATTTTTTGGTATTGCTGGGTAAGAAGATTTTCATGGCTATTACACGATGCCTTGTTTATGAGGATGTTGACAATGGAAACTTAGAGCAGCGGCTACACGGAGATGTTCGTCTTTTTCACTTGCTTGCTGTTACCTACAAAAATTGAAAGCCCAAGTCTTCAATTGTTCTTAATGGTGTGTCATCATAGGTTTTTACGAGGCTTAATTCTGGAACATCGTCCTTGGAGCTA
>CATIWJ010298467.1:0-18214 GCA_949640765.1 Croton laevigatus
TTGTGAGATAGAGAGAAGGCAGAAATGTAGAAACAGAGAGAGTGAGTGTTGAGAGGAAGAGTGGTTCTTGTTTTTGTTGAGAGAAAATAAGAATTTGTGAGAGAGGGTTGTTTTTTGTTGTTGAGTGAGCTTGGCTCCTCCTGTAATTCTATTTGTGATTAATAGAAGAATTTTCAACCCTAACAACATGGAGAGGTAGCTTGGGTGAACTCTCGGCTGACTGATAAGCGATCTCTCTTTGTACCAGCTGTAGGTACGGTTATTTGCCCTAAAAGAGTAGAGAGGATTACATATATAAACATTTATTAGGGAAAGAAAAAAAGATGAAAAAACGAACAGTGGCTGATCTAATAACAAAATGACTAGGGGTTTATAAGGGAGTTTTTTTTTTTAAACTTTTTTAAGTACGTAAATGAGAGTATTAGTAGTAAAATTCACTTAAACTGTAAAAACAATTTTATATATGCTTACAAAATAAAATAAGACGATTCTTAATTATGTAATATTACATTTTTAATGATTGGGAAAATCCTCTAAAAAATATGTCAAATTAGAGAATAGCATATTTCAAACAAACCGAATTGAGCTAATTCCATTTGATACAGGAAATATCAAATTTTTTATTTCTGTTTTGGTAATTTTTCAAGAAAATATATCAAATTTTACCGAATCCAACCAATCCAAATTAGAGTTGTTATTTGTTATGTCTCTCTAAATATGTTGGTTGATTGATTAATAAATCAGTCCAATAATTCGTTTTGGTTACCAAAATAAAATTCGAAGTATTATTGATTGTAAAACTCTTATAAACGAGTTAAGGGATTATAATTCATCTGTTGTGAGTTCATAAACAAGGGAATCAGCTTATTCATATTTTGACAAAAGCAATGGTTACATTGGTTCCAATGCATGACGTATATCTTAAGCAATTGATAAAGCATTTACATTAACAAAAAAATCAAATTGCAATAACCTAAACATAATTATCCATTCTCAATTCTTGTAACGGAGAAAAACTGTTACTATTACTCCTCATAACCAAATCGAGAATAGAAATAGCTGTGATATGGACAGTAACAGTAACAATAACAAGCCCAAACAAAACAGAAAGCAAAAGAAACAGAAACAAGTGAGGTATAAAATCAAATCCAAAACCAATGCCATTACATATCCATATTCCAGAATAACGGAATCCACTATGAAATGTTACCAAACAAAACGTTGCAACTGAAAAACCAAAATTGAATGCCAAGACAAGAAAGAGAAGGATTATTGAAAATTGAATGCTCCATTGCTCTTCCACCTTGGTCCTCTCGTCTGGCCTACCTTCAATTTCAATGCTTTTTCATTTTCCATTTCCATATTCGCCCACTCAAAAGCTCGATAGAGACCTTTTTAGACAGAGAAACTAACCATTTCTCGAGTTTTTTAGAGAGAGAGAGAGAGACTATTTAGATTTTTTTTTTCTTTTTTGGGTTCCCCAATCTTTTAGACAGCGTAAAGCATTTATTATTATTTACTTCTTGAAATTGATCCCTAAATTTTAATTCCTCTTCTTCTCTTCTCTTCTCTCTATTGTGGACATTCTTCCTTTTACACTGTAAGTTATGGGTCTTTTGTGTTTTACTCTAGTAATTGCTGGGATTTTTTTGTTTCCTTTATCTAATGGATTGATGATTTTTGGTAATTTTTAGGGGAATTATTTTGAGGAATACAAGGGTAAAATGGGTTTGATTTCTGGGATTTTTATGGGTATGATCTTTGGGATCGGGTTGATGGCGGGATGGAATCACATGATGAAGTACCGAAGCACTAAGCGAGTTGCGAAGGTTTGTTAATTTTGTAATTCCTGTCGTTTTCAATTTGTTTTCTCTTTGCTGGAAATTTGATTTTATATTGTTCGATTTCTTCCATTTAAGTTTATTATTATGCTGCCTTTTGGATTTGGAAATTGGAATTTGTTTCAGGAGCACAGATACTTCTCTTACGGTGTTGCTTGTGAATTGGCCTTGAATTTGATTATAAACCCTCCTCCATTCAGCATTCTTATACGAACTTCTGCTACATGTGAATTTGAGTATATTATTTTGGACTATTCTGCCCGTTTTGGTGAATTTCGTTTGTTTGTAGTTACTACTTGCAAAATTTTGGGTTTAAGATGTTAGCAAGTGGCCTGTTAGTTTGAGTATTATAGATGGATAGTTTACTGGTTAGGTCAAATTTCAGTTCAGGGATTCGTGAATTACAATTTCATTTCTGTATCCTTAGGTTTTGACCTGATACCATTGACTTCCCCCCATTCTGTTCAAGTTATAATATCGCATATATTTATAGAAGTATGCAATATCTGGAAGGTGTAGTTTGAAATTGAGCTTCCCATTTGGTCTGCACAATGTACATTGAGTTAGGATTTCCTTTTGATGAAATTTCAAATAAGAAATAAGAACTCTTCTGCATTATTAGAAGGGATAGATACCAGACACTATACACGCTGATGGAGAGGCAACACTGCTATAGCGTAGGATCTTTGTCTTGGGTTTAAATCATGAAGATAGGTAGAGAAACAAGTTTAATTATTATGAAGAGTGCGAGGTATGTTCTTTTGCGGTCATTACCTAAGGAAATTATCTTACTCACTCTTGTTATTTTGAATATATATACTCAAGTTCATATTATATAATGACTGTATCATGCTTGTGGCTGATGTATTTTTGTATGTAGACATGTTGATTAGGTATTTGATCCACACTTTGTTAATAGTAGTTTTATAGTCCCATTTTACTTGAATTAGTTGTTTGATTATGTGGAACTATAAAGAAATGTTTATTCATAATGAACTGCTAATATTCACTGCATCAATTTCCTTCTGCAGGCAGTTGATATAAAACTCCTTGGGACCCTGAACAGAGATGACCTGAAGAAAATATGTGGTGATAATTTTCCTGAATGGATATCTTTCCCTGCCTTTGAACAGGTATGTTTCCTTTATCGAGCACCGTTGTAGATGAAACCATTAGCAATCCTTTACGTGCAGGCATGTGTTTTTTTAAACATGAATGTTCCTATCACTCCTACATGCTGTTTAGTAATTTTTTTTTTCCAGCAACGATGATTTCTTTTTTATCATTTTTCTCTTGATTCTATCGAAATCTGAATACAATGATTTGCCTTATTCTTCTTCCTTTTTCTTCTTTTTTTTTTTTCAACACTAAGTCATAGTTTAGTTGGTTGTATGACTTTTAAGTTAATATTCAGCTTTTCTACATTCAGATTTAGAGTTGAAGATGACACTTTTTTTATCCAGTGTCTATCAGTGTTCCTATTTGTTTCACCAAGTCATCAATGGCAATTGATTAAGTTTGACTTTGGTCCTGAATTATCTGAATGCTTGTAATGCCTTTTTTTTCAATTCCAAAAATGTACTTCTGTATTAGAAAGGTTATTTTTGTGTGATTATAGACGAATTGTTGCTAGTTCCCTTTATTTTATATTCTTATTCCAATTTATCATTTTACTGTTTTATGTTTCAGGTGAAATGGATGAACAAGCAACTGAGCAAATTATGGCCATTTATTGCAGATGTAAGCCTTTCTTTTTCTATTCACTTATTTTCAGTCCACAATTAGAGGTGCAAACTTTGTGAGATTCTTGTTGCTTGTAAGTTTTTTTTTGATATTCCTGAAGGTAGATAATTTTCATATTAAGCAAAATGGATTAGCTAGTACTCTATGCCTTTCCTTTTCCTTTTGACATGTAACGTATATCTACTTAAGTAAATGATAGAGACGACTGGGGAATAGGGAATTTTCACAGGAGAGGAATGGAGTTTTCTTGTTCATTCATAATAGACTTTTGGAAAGCCTTAAGGGCTCTACATTGCAAGTTTATATGCCAGTGTTTGAATGTTTTTGTATACAGGCAGCTACAATGGTGGTAAAAGAGTCTGTTGAACCATTATTGGAAGACTATCGACCACCAGGGATCACTTCACTAAAGTTTAGCAAATTTTCTCTTGGAACTGTACCACCGAAAATTGAAGGTATGAATGTGTTTGTTCCATGTATGTGTTTGTAATGCTATAGTTGTCTTACTACCGTGTTCTTACATAAGGTGAAAAATACCAATTGAGGAATTGATTACTATTTGGCAAACTTATGATGTCAATGACGAGTTGCACTTCTTCTCATTTCCTTTTACATATCTTCCTGCTTTAACCACTTAGTTAATGCAGGTATTCGTGTTCAGAGTCTCAAGAGGGGTCAAATAATTATGGATATTGATTTCCGATGGGGTGGTGATCCAAGCATAATTTTGGGTGTTGAAGCTGCACTTGTTGCCTCTATACCAATTCAGGTTTTGCATTAATGATCATATATATTAATTCACACTCAAAATATTAACTTGAATAGTTACCTCAATTTTTCCTTGGTGCAATGTGATGCAGTTAAAAGACCTTGAAGTATATACTGTTATTCGTGTTATCTTCCAACTTGCTGAGGAGATACCATGTATATCAGCTGTTGTTGTGGCTCTACTTTCTGAGGTACATCTTGAAAAGTGGATGCATTTCTAAATTCTAGTTGAATCTAATATGCTTGGTTGTAACTCTGTACAACTGTTGATCTTATGTTTATTGGGTGCAATAAATAGGATCTCTATTTCTGTCCAAGTCTTAAGATGTCTCAATGGCCTCGGTTGCATGATGAGAGGGGACCCTAATCTCTAAAAATTCTCACATTCCTTCCCACTGGGTTGTATTTTATTTTGAGAATATTATGATATTATTGCCTGATTTAACAGTCTTTGACTCATATTTTTGTGTTAAAAGCTTAAAAGAGCTCCATCATTGATGTTGCATCTAATTGTTCCTATATGTTCTTTCTGCTTTTCCAAACTACTATGCTTTTCTGTCAGTTTCTCTAATAACTCCATTGCAAGTACTCCATAGTCTTAACTTGTTGATGACTGAACTTAAACAAAAGCTCAAGTATTTGATGATTGCTATATCAATGGAGCAATTCATTTTTATGATTTCATCAATTTTTATTTGGCATCATTAACCTATATCATTTGGCAGATGAGTTGCACTAGTAGAAAAAGAACGAGTGAATTTTCTCATCTTTTTATTTTTTTACATTTTATTTACGTTATTAATTTTATGATGCTTCTGTTAATGGTTGTGGATGCTGGTATATGTTTCTTTTGTTCTGGACATGACCAATTGTTTGTACATGTTACAGCCAAAGCCTAGAATCGATTATGTTCTGAAAGCTGTTGGTGGCAGCTTAACTGCCATTCCTGGGCTATCAGATATGATTGATGTGAGTTACTCTTCTTGGTATCCTAACTCTACCTCTCTTTTCCTCCTCCCCCCAAGCCTGTGCGTTTGTATTCTTTATGATTTTGTTTGTTACACTGAATGTAGGACACTGTGCATTCAATAGTCACAGACATGCTTCAGTGGCCTCACAGGGTGGTTGTTCCTATTGGTGGTATACCTGTCGATTTGAGGTGAGATGATATTTGCTCACTTGAATCATTACTTTTTATCTCATTGCATAGACTGTTGAATTATTGAATTCACTATTCATTTCAAAATGCTTGGATGAAATTCTGCATTATGTTGCACCGCATGTTTGTGTTATAGGTTTTATTAGTTCTAACATGATGCTAAGAAGAACAGTACAACTGCTACCTTGGTTTTGATACGTTAAATATATAGAAAATTGTTATCTAATATCATGTAAAGTTTTAGTATGCTGCCTCACTATGCTATATAAATGCTAATGGTTTTATTGGCGGGGGGATTGCAGTGAATTAGAGCTTAAGCCACAAGGAAAGCTTACAGTGACAATAGTGAAAGCAAATGATTTGAAGAACATGGAAATGATTGGAAAATCAGATCCCTACGTTGCTTTACATATTCGACCAATGTTCAAGGTCAAAACAAATGTTGTTGAGAACAACCTCAATCCTGTTTGGAATCAAACATTTGAGTTGATTGCTGAAGACAAGGAAACACAGTCACTCATTCTCGAGGTTTTAAATTTCTTGTACCCTTATCTCTTTTTGCTTGTGCAATGCATTTTGGCCTGTCTAGAAGTATGATGCTTATATGATTTTCCAACAACAATGAAAAGACTCCATGCATTTCTTTTTGTTTTTGTTGAGAAGGGGATGTGCTAGTCATGATTTTAAATTTGGTCTTCCAGGAAAGGATGTCTATTTCTGATCTATTATGCATTAAGCAAAAGTGTGATGTCAATTTTTTATTTTTTTTTCACAGGTATTTGACCAGGATATCGGGCAAGACAAGAGGTTGGGAATAGTAAAATTGCCTTTGATTGACCTGGAAGCAGAGAAATGGAAAGAAGTGGAGTTAAGACTGTTACCTGCACTAGACATGTTGAAGATTAAAGATAAGAAGGATAGAGGGACTCTTACAATTAAGGTAGATGCAAGAAATTCCCATCTTCTTTAGGACATCAGTACAGTTGCACTCTCGGTTATATATCTTGGTTGGACTTGCAGGTACTTTACCATGAATTCAACAAGGAGGAGCAGTTGGCTGCACTAGAAGAAGAGAAGAGAATCATAGAAGCAAGAAAGAAGCTAAAAGAAGAGGGAGTCATAGGTAGCACAATGGATGCACTTGATGGAGCCGTTGGTCTTGTTGGAACCGGAATTGGAGCTGGAGTTGGGCTTGTAGGAACCGGTGTTGGCGCTGGGGTAGGTATAGTAGGAAGTGGACTGGGAGCAGTTGGCAGCGGCTTGAGCAAAGCAGGAAAATTGATGGGTAGGACATTTACTGGGCAATCCAGCAAAAGAAGTGGAGCCAGCACTCCAGTCAATAATGTGCAGGAAAATGGTGGGGCAAAGCCTCGGTAGTGCCATTCCAGAAGAATAAAATGTGAATCAAGTCTTCGGCTAGAGCAGTCCATTGACTTAGGTCTGTTTCATAGTGTTTCTTTCGTTCTTTCTGCAGTATCCTCCTCATTTCTGTTGATTTGTTATAGGGCATTGGTTATTCTCTCATCAACTGTATTACCTACCAACCTACCTACCTACCAACCAACCATACTACGCGAATTCATAAACAAAGAATGTGTACAAAATAACGTGCTTCTGTGTTTTTAGGTACAGTTACAAAACCATTTGCTGTGTAAGTATCTTTTACCATTTGTGCCATCTGCGGACAAATTGCTATGTTATTTTTTACTCTGTCGTCTCCAAAAATGGACAGAACCCAAAAATACCTGTGATACGTCGAGCTTCGTGATCTTGCTGCAGAGGATAATAAATGGGTTGCATTTTGGAAGTTATGGGCTCAAACTACAGTCCATCAGGTGCGTTTTCTTGGATTCTTTAATCCAATAATGCCTTAAACATACTGATCTTGTTGCTTGAACCAAGAAATGAGGCATAGGGTTCTTATATTATTTATATTAAAAATGAAAAATGGGTAATTTCCCCGTTGTAGGATTCTTCGTACCAAGGTGTGAATTTTTATTTTATTTAAATTTTGTATTTTTCTGGGCTTATCCATTTATGTCTCATCCAAATTATGAAATGGGTCATTGTCCCGTGAAAGGGAATATGGTATTAGGGGTGTGTGTTACACCAAATTATGAAATGGGTCATTGTCCCGTGAAAGGGAATATGGTATTAGGGGTGTGTGTTACACCAAACCTTTCTGTATCCAAATAATAAAACGATGTCATTTTAATTTTTTTTTTTTTTAAAAGAACTTCTCGATCATCCTATATGGAAAGATTAGTTGAGAGATAGGACTTACGGAAAAAATAATGATAGTACAAGAGGCTGATAACACTTCTGACCCAAGTTTTCGTCATAAATACGTATGATGTGTATGAGAGAATCCAAAACACTAAAGAGTAAGCCCCAAGCTTCATTTTGTCTTCAAGTAACTATTATAGAAACCGACACTTTGTGCTCTGCTGTGGATTCTTCTGCTTCGTATCATACACAATCTGGCGTATGAGATTCTTCAAACTCCTCTTTGTATCTATTGTGTTGTATTGTCAATTCATATTTTCTTGGATTATTGTTATTTTTTATTTTTCTTTATATTATAACATGATTGCCAATTTTTGGATTTTTTGGGTTTATAAAAAATTTAGCTTAATTCGTCAAACTCAAGTTTCGATCAACAAACTCGTATATACGGAGCTCGAATTAATTATGTCAACTAGATATTGTTTTATTCTTTTTATATTAAATTTTACATATTAAACATGTTTGATAAACTAAATTCGTGAACAAAAAAAAAATAAGCTAGACTTATGAACCGATTTGCAAGTTTGTGAGTCAAATTTGAGTGTCCGAATTTAGCATAAATTTATTTTTCAGAGGAAATTTTTAACCAGTCGAGTCTCGAAGCAAGTAGCTGGTGAACAATATTAGACTGAGCTGATTTACCATAAACAAAAGGAAAAAGAATATTGTTGGTTTTAGTATTTAGATAAGGAAGCAAGGGGGTCTAGGAAATGTCAAAACACAAGCTCGGTGGTCAGCTCCCCGACAAGCGTGGGTTAGAAGACTTTTGTGATGGTGGTGGGTGGGTCTCACATGATCTCAGTCGCCTTTGTTTTATTCTTTGGATTTTGTTTAAGCGGTTAATGTTAATAATAAAGACTCTTTTCTTTATTGTTTTCTGTTACTTAAGTCAGATCCTTTTTACGATGCTGCTTCTCTACTCTTCTTTATAAAATTACTCCATTGCCCTTGCCTTACGTATTTTTTCCTTTTTTTACCAAACCTTACGTATTTTCCAAACTCTGCTCAACCTTTTTACTCTAGTGGTAACTTTGATAAATAAAAAAGTAATTTATAAAACAATACTACTGCCTCTGTCTATTAATTGAGATTTTAGGATAAAATGTAGTTTTAAAATAAATGAGACTTATTTTTTTTGTTAAATTATGACAATTATATTTTTTGTCTTGTAGTAATATGGGGAATAAAAATCAATTATTTATTTGACTATTAGACAAGTATAGCAGTTGTCATAGAAGAGAGGAAAAGAGAAGAAAGCGTGTTATTAAACAAAAAGAATAATTGGGTTACATATATAGTTAATATGGGTGCATTTTCTTAAAAGTGTGGCCAATATTTTTAAAATTTACCTTGTGCAGTTTATTACATGTCACTATACAATGGTGCAAAGTGGATACTAAATGCACAAAAAAACTCAAAATGGTGCATAGGTCTAGTATGCACCCAAAATTAGCAAAAAGGTGGAAATAACTATGCCAAAATACGCTCAAATCTGAAAACTGGTACTGTTTGTGAAAAATAAAAATTTTATATCCCTCCAACTCTGGGCTTTAAAGAATTGGAAAAAAAAAAATACAACATTTAACAATCTACCATAACTGCTCTATCATAGTGCTTGAATAATAATTCGTCTTTGAAAATAGTTGGAAAACCGCCCTCAACCGCCAAGTAAGCCCAAATGTCATCGATGAGCTTCTTAAATGGTGAGCAGAAGGAAATTTAGGGCTAAGAAAACGCCCAAATCCGTAAGTATGGGGAGTGAGAGAGGAAGTAGCAACCCAATCTCCCCACAACCTAGGAAGAAGGGGACAACAAGTGTTAAAGGAGTTCACATAAAGCAGACTGCAAAGGGAATAAAATAGGGGCGAAGGCCTCAAAATCACAGGGAAAGGCTACTGCATCTTCTTCCACTAGGCGAGAATGAAAGTTTACCCCTTAAAATGCTGTTGTTCAAAAGAAGAAGAAGAAGAAACCGCGTTAAAAAGCAGTAGCGAGGAGGAAGAAATTGAAAAAGTTGTTACTGACCCTTCGACCAGTGGAGGGAATGAGGAAGAAGCGTACGATTAGGACAAGTAGATTTCTTTAATAAGATTGTGCTTACAGAGCAGTTGTTGGTTGAGAAGAAGGTTGATTTTCCTTCTTTGCTTGAGGTTGGTATAGATTTGTTTACATATATTGATGATAAAATGCAGCATTTCTGTTTTGTTGGACGGCCTTTACTATCCTAGGTTAGTTAATCTTTTATGTTAATTTGTCTATTGAGAGTCATAAATTAGGGAAGAAGGAGGATATAGTCACTATTAAATTCGTTGGTTAAAGGGATTAATATTAGGATGAATGTGAAACTATTCATAAAGGATTATGCAATTTTCCCTGGGATTTATTTGCCTGAGTTTGCTACTGAGCATTTAGCACAAGATGGAGGTGATAGGAAGTTAATTGGGACTAGATGGAAGGCTATTCCGAGACTGCTCCATATAATTATTGCTTCAAAAATTATTCCAAGAATGGGTTTTAAGGATATCTTTACAAAAGATGAGCAGTTACTCATGTTGCATTTAATGAATGGTCAAAAAGTTAACATTCTAAGCATTATACTGAAGAATATTGTGCGCACTATAAATGTTATGGCAGAGGATGATTATGAAGGGAGAAAAATATGTTCATTTACCCTATGCAAGACTGGTATCTAGACTGATTAAAAATAAGTGTGTTTGCTTGAAAGGAGAGAAAGAGAAGAAATTGAAGAAGAATGAGATTATCAACTCCCTATATCTAGGACACTGTAATATTATCAAGAGTGGACTGTATGGATGGATACTGCAAAAGTATGTGCAGCCCTAAATGGGATCATTTAGAATGACAAAGTTGAGGACATGACTGTAAAGACTTCAGCAACTCAGCCTATGGTGAAAAAGAGTTTCGGGTGCATCATTTAACTTTACACCTAATATTCAGAAAAATGTTGTAGAAATGATGGAAATGCAACATAAACTTCTAGTAATAATGAATAAAAATTTTGCAGAACTTAAAGCAAATGTTGTAGAAGTTAAGAAACTGTGAGTTGAGGTTGTTGAGGTTAAAGATAAATTGGATGAGAAAGATGATATCCTTAATACTCTTAAGGATTTGATTTTCCCTTCGAAGGAAGCTACTGGCTGTCCTGGTGTCATTGCTTTAGGTGCTGACGGAACTGCAGATGCAACCAAAAATAGAGAAAATGTCCCTAATTCTGTAAAGAACGATGCATCTTAAGTAGATGGAGGCAATGTGATCAATAAGACTTATGCAAATAATGTCTTATTCAAAAGAAAAGAGATTGAATCTTCATTTGAAACTTAAAGCACTCTACTTCCACATGGAGATTCACTTGGTATAATCAGGAGCGGACCCACATGGGATCCTGGGGAGGCAAGTGACCCTGTATTTTTGGGAAAAAAAAATTAAGTTCTTCACCTTGGCTGCAGCTTGGCGGAATTCATGGAGGAAGGGGCTGGCTTTGAGTAGTGGCGGCTGTTGAAAGTTCAAACGGAGGAGTAGATGAAGAAACAATGGAAGGGAAGGGAACAATGAAGAAAGAATGAAATAAATGGGCTTGGCCCAATCTTTTATTAAAACGCAAAGTTTCACTTAAACATACTTTGGCTTTATTTTTTGAATTATAGGGATGTGTTTTGTCTTTCTTTATTTTTTGAATTATATTCGGTTTCTCATTTTTGTTTATTTAATTTAATTTTTTAAATTCATCATTTGAATTGTAAAATGCATCCTCGAGAACAAGTGTAATATGTTTTATTAAGTTGTATGAGTTTGATTAAATTTTGTAATAAATTTTTTTTATCCATGTAGTTTTATATTTTTATTATTTTTATCAGTAATCGGTACTCAGTAGTGACCCCGTATCACAAAAATCCTGCATCCGCCACTGGGTATAATGGACACTACTGAGCTTAAAATTTGAACTTAAATGAGAAAGGTAGTCAATTGGAGGAGAAGGGTGCAGTTACTGGTGATCAAACCAATTCCTCTATTCCATACTTCACTAGAATATGGTTGCAAAAGGATGTTCCACAGCAATTACAATATCCTTGACAATCGTTCGTTCTACTAACATAACAAAGGGAGCATGTTTGATAGAAGTAATTTGTAATTCTTATTGTGTGGCCTTTTGTAATTATTTATACCCTTATATTTTAATATCATATCCATACAACTTTGTAAGGATTGAAAACCTTGTTCGTTGTAATAGGAGAAAATGATGCATAGGCATTACTTACAGTAGAAATCAAGTCATCAATAGATGAGTGTGTCTCTTTGCACTTAAGGACATCAATTGTCGTAAAAAGTCCTAAGTTAAGAACATTCAAATTCGGACTGTTTGGGGGTTGACACGTGAGCCTGATATCCATTCCTAAATCCTTAATTGTCTGACTGAAGAAGACATCACTGATAGATATGTGAGGTTTGACATTATCTTGTTGAATGAAAATGGGTGCATTTAGGCTTGCTTACGGCCATTTTTCCTTAATAACAAGAAATGATTTTGTCAAAATAATTGATCTAACAACCTCTTTAGTCACAGATGCCAAGGATTTAGTGACCATAGTTCTAACTTTCTTTTTTTTTTTAATTTGTTTTTTGTTGGTTCAGTAACAGAAAATAGTCAAATTCCTATTTTACCATCAAATGTGACAGTTCGTTGACATCAGACCTAGGTCTTGTTGCTGCTGCTGCACTGAAGAACATAATTTTTGGTATAAATTTATTATTTTGGCAAACTCTTAAAAGTTCATTTTTATCTATTGATAGATAATTCTTTTGTGTTCTTTAGACATGTTGAACCATTTCACATCAATGTGAATTTGTACATTCCAACGAAACAAGGATTATTAAGTAATGTACCTTGATCAACTATTGAAATACAGAAATTGTCTCTAGGTATTATGTTTTCTTCCTTAAGCAAATGTTTCACTGCATTGGAATAAGCCTTAATTTATCTTCTCTGTATCCATATGAAATTCCACATCGAATGTTAGTTGAAATTTGATATGATATATAAGTTAAACCATCTAACTATTTAGTCAACTTGGATTAACTATTTTAAACCAACGAATTTGAGCCTAAATAATTTACGAAGATGGTTATATGGATTATTTTGACCGCTTGCGCATTAAGAATTCACCTCTCCAAACAAGTGATTGTTTTCAACTTTGGGTACTTAATCACTAGTGTGTTTTAGTTAAAAGTATTTTATAATTTAACATCTATCGGGTATTAAAGTTTCAAAAAATTTTATTTAAAAGTCTGCGGCAAAGGTGATAAAAAAAAATATTCAAATGCTACGAATGCGACTCTAATCCAAATTTGAAATGAAAAATTAGAAAAAAAAAAAAAAAAAAGACTCAAAAAGGTAATTTAAAAGTCCACAGCAAAGGTGATAAAAAGGTCAAAGTCCCCAAACGCTGACTGGCCGCTGCAGTTAATTTTTATTTTTACTAATAAATAAAAGTCTTTTTTTAAATAAAAAAAAATAAAACTCTATAGGATTCGAGAATCTCAAAACAAACATCCAAATACATAAGGCCGATGTACTCATAATCCTTCCTTTCTACACTGCAATTGAATTTATATTTAAATAATCGTATTACAGAATTATTATAAATTATTACAGATCATATAATAATAAATTACTACTAGTAAATATTCCATTCAAGTATTATTATTTGTAAGGTATGGATATACTGGATGCTTTGGTTATCCGTTTTGCTGAATATGGTTAACTCATTATTATTACCTAATTAAGGGAAATTATTTGAGTTTATATTATATAATAATTCTTCATTAATTAACTGCCAGTACTAGTACTTGATAGTAGACTCGTGGTCCCCACAAACGTGGTTAAACAGCCTCCTCGAGATCATTGTCCCACACGTGATTTCTCATATATCCAACGTCGATGACTGGGCGCGTGTACTACAATTCCCAGTAAAAAATGCAATCGCAACAAAATCCCACAGTTAGATGATATGATAAACATCGAACCAGAAGACGACACGCGTCATCAAAAGTCAAAGGAAAAGGCTCCACGACCACCCCTATTTAAATACGTCACTGTCGTCGCAGCAATTTCCTTATCCTCCCAGAATGGAAGAATAAAAAAAAAAAAAACCCAAGCAAACTAGCTGCTTAGCTTAACACTGATCAGCAAGAAAATAACCAGATTAAGAAATAACGGCACCGTTTTGATTTGCATTAATGGCGTAGAAATATCAAATATCTCCTTCCGTTTCGCTTCTTCTATTCTGTATTTACCACCATGCCATCTCGCTTACTCAGATCCCTCCCTGTCCCCTCTCCGCCGCTAAATGATAACCACAACAACCACCACCACCGCCATTCTCAGCATTTGAGTCTACTTCCTCCTGTTCTTGCTGGAGCTTTAACTTGTACTCTGTTTTCTTTCGTTGTTCTCTTTTTCTTTCTATATCGGAAATTGTCTCGTAACCGTACAGCTCCCTCGGACCTTAAATCTCCTAATCATCATCAGCACCACCAGCTGCAGCAATGTCGCCGCTTTTCTTATTCGCTGTTGCGGAGCGCTACGGCTTCTTTTTCTCCGTCTAACCTGCTTGGCCATGGTGGATTTGGCTCGGTGTATAAAGCCATTCTCCCTTCAACAAATGAGCCGTTAGCTGTCAAGCTTATGGATCCCAATGGTTCACTCCAAGGGGAGCGGGAGTTCCAGAACGAGCTCTCTCTTGCTTCCTCACTCAACTCTCCTTACATTGTCACTCTACTCGGATTCTCCTCCGACCGCCGCAGGCGGAAGCTCATTTTGGTGTATGAGCTCATGGAGAATCGTAGCCTACAGGAAGCTTTGCTAGATCGGAAATGTGAGGAACTTATGTATTGGGGAAAAAGGTTTGATTTAGTAACCGATGTTGCTAAAGGACTTGAATATCTGCACCATTACTGTAATCCCCCTGTGATTCACGGAGATATTAAACCTAGTAACATTTTGCTTGATGCCGATTTTAATGCCAAAATCGGTGATTTTGGGCTCGCGAGATTGAAGACGGAGGAGAATGCTGTGGAAAAGAAGGAAAGTTTTGTAATGGGGGAGGATAACGGATCGATTTTAGAGGAGACTGAGAGTGTGGTCACTGGATATGAAGACAGCACTACCGCTGTAGGCATTGATCAATCGCCGGAGAGTTTTGCAGTCAGAATTTTAGATTCAGATGCATCGCCGGAGATGGTTGCTGCAGTGTCTCCGGAGATGGGAGTAGAGAAAGGGAGTACTGTTTCAGAGACTGGATTTGATAAACTTAGTATTGATAGTGGAAAAGATTTGATTAGTGGTGGGAAGAAAGGCGGGTCAAGAAGGGACTGGTGGTGGAAACAGGATAATGGATGCGGGTCGGAGTCAGGGAGGGTGAAGGATTATGTAATGGAATGGATTGGTAGTGAGATTAAGAAGGAGAGACCTAAAAGTGAATGGATTGCTTCTCCTAGCTCAGTTGAGAACAATAATCTATTGAGAACCCAAAGCATGACACCTCCTGAGCCGAAGAAGAAGAGCAGGAAAAGATTGGAATGGTGGGCATCTTTGGATGAAGAAAGAATGCGAAAGAAGGAAAAATGCAGAAAGCCCAAAGAATGGTGGAAGGAAGAGTTTTGTGACGAGCTTACAAAGAAGAAGAAAAAGAAGAAAAAAAGAGGACTTAATTCGAGCAGCGGTGGAGATTCATGGTGGCAGAAGGATGAAGATGTTGTTCAAGAAAGAAAAAAGAGAAGCAGAGGAAGCATAGATTGGTGGTTAGATGGTTACAGTGGAGAATTCAGAAATGGAAGAAGAAATAGTCAAGATTGGGCAAGTGGAGAGATTCCAAAGAGCTGTGGTGTTAGTAGTACACCTAGTATGAGAGGAACTGTTTGTTATATTGCCCCTGAGTACGGCGGCGGTGGCCAGTTATCAGAAAAATGTGATGTCTATAGCTTTGGTGTTCTGCTTCTAGTCATGGTTTCCGGCCGGAGACCTCTGCAAGTGACTGCCTCACCAATGTCAGAATTCGAAAGGGCTAATTTGATTTCTTGGGCTAGGCAACTAGCTTATAATGGGAAGCTTTTGGAGCTTGTTGATTCTTCAGTACATTCATTGGATAAAGATCAGGCATTGCTTTGCATCACAATAGCATTACTCTGCTTGCAGAGATCACCAACTAAAAGGCCAACCATGAAAGAAATTGTAGGGATGCTTACCGGTGAGGCAGAAACACCTCACTTGCCATTCGAATTCTCACCTTCACCACCTTCCAATTTTCCGTTCAAGTCCCGGAAGAGGGCCCGGTGAGGTCAGTTTATTTAATTTACGACAACATTTTTATTATTGAATTAACTGTAGAGTGTGTGCAATTCTGTAGTTGCTTTAGCTTTTTAGGCCAGTTCTAATTATCATGTTTGTAGAAAACTCAGGTATTGTTGTCAAAATGGAAATGAATATACATGTGTTTTTATGAATTTTAGGCCTTCCTTAACTAGTTGCTTTCTTTGGTCCTACAGTTATGGTTCCTGCATTTGACTTGTTATTGAGTGTTACTTGACTTTTGCTTCAACAAGTTGTTGAATTTTAGGGAATCCCAGGATTATTATTATGATAAATGTAAAAACTGTATTCTCAGTCACGAGAGAACACCTTTTAGCTTTTACTTTGCAAATGCAAATGATGATCCCACCATAAAGCTCTGAATCAACCTCTTTCCACTGAATTGAACTGCCCTTATTGCTAAAGTGAGGATCTTTTTTTCTGGGTTTTGGGACCTTAATCTGTAGGAGGGACCCAGAATGTATATCCTTTTCTGTTGTCTGCTACCTTTTAAAAGTTGGCCTTTTTTAATATGCAAGTAACATGAAATTCAGTCAAGAGGGGAAACATATCTTGGCCCAGTTTATCTTTTTGCAAACTAGTATTAGGTTGTGACTTTATAATTGTAATTATAAATATAGAATTATATGCTTGCTTGCATATATTTGTACACATCTAACTACCACACTCCTTTCCTCTGATAGAATAGAAATCAAATTTATCTAGATTTGGTGCCATCTTTGGAGTATCTCGTAATATAATACCCCTATTATGATGAGCTCGAATACGATTATCTGAATCTGATATTTGTAACAACAAGGGATATATTATTGATTGCATTCTATCAGTGTTGTGATTTGTGAACATTATAATATTAGACGGATAAAGTCAGCAAGCTATTTCTAAACTGTTCAAAATTCGTTGCTCATCTTCGCAAATGCAGAGCTAGTTCTGAAATTTGATTCAGAATAGCAATTTTAATACTTCAGTGTGAATCATTCGGTGTATGATTCTTTTTGTTCAGTAAATTTGCAAACTTCTGAACTAGTTTCAGTAAATTTACAGCTAGTTTGTTACTTTAATGATTGGCATGTGAACATTAACATCTGGAGTTTCATTGGTTACAAGAAAAACTGAACAAATATTCCTATTAGACAGTTGGGTGTATGTGTCCTATGCAAGGTTCTATTCTGTCAAATATATTCCTTCTGGGCCCGTATTCATAATCCTGTAACATGATGGAATCTTTCCATAATAGCTGTGAATTTTGGACTGGTACGATTTAGTAAATCTTATTTTTGAAGGTTGCTGTTGATGCAACTCTAATTTGTTGCTATAATTGGGATGAAAATCCAATCCGGTGCCTATCTGTTTTAACTCGTAAAATCCAACCTCCTCTTCTTGCCTGTGTAAAAAATTATACTGCAACTTTTCTTTAAATGAAATGAACAGATACAAATACTCCTCTTTTTTTTTTTTTATGAAATGTAAATTTCTTTAATAGATAATTTAATCGAAATGGGAAAAATAAGAAATACAAAAATAAATAACTGAAATTTCTTATTGTTTGAATATGATTTTTAGATTTTGGCTAAAGATCAATATTTAAGGTATAGGGTCACAAAATTAGTTATTTGCAATAGTATTTTCAAACATTAGTTCTTCCAAAAAATTTGTAACGGTTGGGACTCTAAAAAAAGTTGAAACAAATATATATTGATGGAGAAATATGCCGTACTAACATGCTTTATTAATAAAACACATTGAAGATCTAAAATTTTTAGGCAAAAAAGACTAATAATTAATTTTATATTTTAGACTAATAAAATCATATAAATAGACAAACATAATAATATTAAAATTTTTCATAAATAAGACAAAATAAATTACAAGAGATATTAATTTATTTAACAAAAAAAGCAAACAAAAAATCTATTGTATACTTTTCATAAAACCGTTGTATTGTTTTTATACAAATATAAAAAAATTTCGTGCTTGTTATATAATTTTTGCACTACTATTGTATAAGTTTTGTATAACTAATGTATTATT